>JAAGVU020000092.1:28894015-28905589 GCA_011763525.2 Mormyrus iriodes | reverse complement strand
AAGGGTTTGGGAAAGATGGGAGAGCAGAAGGAAGGACAAGTGCTGGGGAAGACATGTGGACAAGGAGGGAGGACAGGGGACCAGGAGGGAGGACAAGGGCTGGGTTGGAGGAGGACAGATGGGCAGGAGGGAGGACAAGAGCTGGGGAGGACAGGTGGACAGGAGTAAGTTGGGGGAGCAGGGGGGAGGACAAGGGCTGTGAAAGGATGGGACAGCAAGAAGGCAGGTAGAGACAGACAAGGACCATCGCTATGCTACAAGCCTCTGGTGGCGTACCTCCATCTGCATTATGCCCAAAATGGCACACAGACTCCCTGTTCTCTAGTTAGCTATCCTCCATCTATAGTAGGTATTAAACCATTAAGCTAACAGAGGTATCTGAAGCGCAGATGCACACACACGCACACACACACACGTGAGAATAAGAAAAGATTCTGCATTTTCTCCTAGGGGCAGGGGGGTTAATATTTGGGCACCCAAACGGTGCTTCACCCAGCATCAGAGGAGAGAGCTCTAGGGGTAACGGCCCATTCCCACAGCCACCCCCGCACTCTGCACTCCTCAGGAAGCAGTCAGTGATGACACACAACAAAGATCTCGAGATGGTGGCACCCTTCCGTTCTAGTTTGAAGTGTTTTTTTCTGCTGCTCTTACAGTGCCAAAGGGACTGATTGCCACACCACAAGACAGAGCTGCGCTACCTTTACAATACTGACGTCAGGCAATTCATCGAATACCACATGGTTTCCTCTGACGACAGGGCAGATTTCCAGGGGAAATCACGTCTCTCAGCTTTCTATGAGGGGGGATGTGCCAAAAGGTGCTAAGAGGCCCTTTCATACACACGTGAGGCCAACTCACACACGTTTGGTACCACATACTCCCATCCTCAGACATGCCAGCACATACTGCAAGGCTCTTTGACACCCAACTCTGGCCTTTTCTGTCAGTGGGCAAGAGGGAATTGTCCCATTATCAATATGAGTGACAGGGTGATGGCTGTGGGACAGGAACACTCAAGGCCTATTGTGTGACTGAGGGGGACCCACTTTGATGGGCCCCCCAGCTCAGAGTTGTTCCACTTATGGGTGTACTCACACTATGCAATCTGTACCATGCCCGGGCACATTTGACCCCCAAAGTCTAGTTCGTTTGATTAGTGTGATCACTCCGTACCGTACCTGGGCCTGCTTGAAGAGGTGGGCACAGATCAGTTGGACTTAGGCACGTTACGCATCCAACACAGACATGATGCCAATGATGCAACCAGCACACGCATGCACACGTGAACTATACATGATCTGGACCCAGAAAGAACGGAAAGGGTTGGCTGCACAAATCGGGCAGTGACAAACATTTAACAAACATTGTGGCAAAGGGATCACTTTGGTCTACAGCAGAGGTGCAGCGTTTGCAGGAAATGTGCACTGATGAGTGTATCCAGGAAAAACTGGATGAAAACCACAAAAACTCTGAGATAGTCCCATATTTTTGGAAATCTCTCCTTGTATGTGCAGCACTATTAAATGAAAATCGCGTTGCACACTCGATAAATCTATAAGAGGACAGTGTGTCATTGCACCCAGAACGACTCCACATAAGTCACAAAATAAAGACATGAATCATGAATCGTGCTGGGCGTTTGCACTTTTTCTTCCTATGTTTTCTTCAACACAAAAATTCAAATGGTGACTCTGAAAGCATATTCATGCCAGGATCGTCAAGTGCAATGTGAGTGCAGACCAGCAGGGGAGCGGGAACAGTCATGCTCGGGTACGGAACGAGGCGACCAGGCCAAATGTGGGTACACCCTAATATAATCAATGAACGTGGTTGGGGGGATTGGAGGTGGCCTCTGTTCCCTCGTGGGGGTGGCAATCTCACGTCCTGCATGAGGAACTAGGGTGAATGCCAGCCTCAAATCAGCAAGCTCTTTCCCCCATCCCGCTAGCGGCTGGCGCGCAGCGCCCAGGCCTGCGTCTCCAGGGCCCCCGCCTTGTGCTTCTCGATTAAAGGCTCCTCTGAGCCCAAATGGTCATGAGCCTCGGCCCAGCCCCACTGCCCAGATCAACGGGTTGCCACTCTGAGCTACCCACCCCCCCAGCACTGGCAGCCCCGCAGCACTGGCTCTGCAGGAGCAAAGGTCTCCCAGTCAGATGGGTGCGGGATTCTGCCGGGCTAAACATGGGAAGTAAGCACACCAGACCACCCTCCTGCTGACTCTACTCATGACACTAATCACCAGGCAAATTCTCCTTTGTGGCACATTTGCTGCTATTTTTTAAGTTGTTTTCATCCCCCCGCTCCCCCTGACGTTTCCCCTTCTGCTGCTGTTAATGTCGCAGCAGCAGCAGTGGGGAGCTCATGAGTGCCTCGGGCAAGAGCCCATTACGCTGAGCTCCTAATTTGCGCTGCGGCCGTAGTGGGAGGCGTGGGGAGGTGGTGGGGGGGGAGGCTGGGGGATGGCAGGACACGCGCCCAGAGTCCTGCAAATGCCACAAACCACTGCCCCACACGTTCCCCCCAACCCCCGCCGCTGGGGAGCGTCCCGGATACCGCTATATATACACGCAGAGCAGAGTCCCGGGAGACCTTTTCATTACACAGAGCGGCCATCCCGTTCGCAATCGATACCAACGAAATCAAATTACAAACTGCAAGACTATAAATACCGCCTCTAAAACAGATGCTTTTTGGGGCTTTAGTAGGCCTTTGAAGGCCGTTTCCAGGCGAAGAATAGCACAGGCAAGGTTATTCCAGCCATGGCCCGGGTATCAGGAGGCCCACAGCGTGCCGGAGGGACCGGAGCTGCCGACAGGCACCATGACAGACCAGGCAACACCAGCAACACTCAGCCAATGTCACATGGACAATGAAATATATGCACACACCAGTGTCACATGCTGACAGGCAGGGCTGCACACACCCTATGAGTCACACTGTCACACATGCGTACTCGCTGGGCTCCCCCGTTCCTTGCACATAATGCTCTGAAGTGATAGCTGGTACCTTAACTGCCACCCCAAGCAGGAAATCAAACCGCACCACCCCCCGCCCTACACGGAGGGACTCCTCACCTGCCCAATGCTAGTAGCATTCCCTGCCCTAGCCACCTGGATCTCGTAGGCCGCTCTTGCCACCTCTGTTGCCCAATCAGGGCTCCTTGGCAATCATGTGCCCAACAGATGGATGGCTGGGCCTGCCGAGCGACACACACGGGGCTCTTGAGAGCGCAGACACACCTCCCTGTCACAGGCGTACAATCAAGCCATCAGACACACACCGCTAACGAGTCACACTGCTAATGGCGTCCCCCAGTTAATGGGACGACGCCACCAAAATGAATCCGGTGCTGAGAGACACTCTGGAATGCAGACAGAATTGCTGGTTTCATGCTGCCTTTCGTTACCGTTTTTCAGCAAACGGGATGATGTACGTCTGAGAACCCCCAATAACCCCAATTGCCCCTGATGTGGGACCCAGAGGCACACACCCAGGAGGAACAGGGGAATGGTAAAAGGCCCCATTCAATAGCGGCGCCCCTCTTGGCCGCTCGCAGCGCTGCGATCACCGAACGACCCACAGAGCAATCTCATGCACTCGGGATCTTCAGACTCACCCGGAAATGAAGAGTGCCCCCTGCAGACCGTGACCTGGCACAACACAGCAGTAATTTTCCTACTGCGTTAACTGATACCACTCTGAAAGCAATGATTTCTGTGGCAAAAATTCTTCTCAGGCTGGCATCGGCCCTAGAAGCATTCTGGGTATTTCAGCTCAGTGGTCTGCTTGTCTGTAGCCTTGAAGGGACAGCGGGCACACCTTTAAGGGGGGACATAAGGCCCTGTACCCCGCCCGGTGGAAGGGGTCTGCCTCATCACTGCTGCATGCAGCTGGAGCCCCCGAAAACGGTATTCATACGGGGGCGAGGGCGCGGCCCCTCGAAAGCTGCAGATGAGGCAAGCGAGTGGGAGTGGGGGGAGCCTGGGGGGGTAATTTCTCTGCCTGTCAGCCCCACCCCACCCTGACCAGGATGCTTCCAAGGGCAATTACTGAGCACCACTTCATCACGGTGTGCGCGACAGGCGCTGACGGCCCTCGTCCAAACAAATGATGCCGGGGGTCGAGGTTGCAGGCCTGCCTCTGAGGGTGCCTGCCTCGCTACGGCACATTAGCTGCAGCTAAAGAGCCACACTGCTGGGGCGGGGGGGGGGCACGACACAGTCGACAGGCTGCGCATGTGTGTGAGATCCAGTTTCTGTGAATGACTATAGATGTATGTATAGAGGTTCCCACGACACCAATAAGCTAATCTAGAGCAAAATAAAACCACAAACTGCTAAAAACAAAACCAATCTACTTCTGTTTGTTCTGGAGATTTCTTGGTGTGGAAACATACCATCAAAAATGTCCATGTGAAGTCTTCAGCATGTGTGAGCACACTTTTGCGTGAGCGCATGGTTCCCCATCACCCATCTCCCATAAGACCACCACACACTGAAACATCAGGTACGCAGAAGGGGTAGGCGGGCATAACCATGTCAAACACTTCCCAAGAACATCAGGCTCCGTTTCAGATGATGTTACATTCAATGACATCTCCAGAACCGGGGGAGTCTGTCAGTTTTCTGAGAGCTGCTAATTAACCAACACCTGAACACATCTGCAGTCCTGTGTAACTGTAAACCGCATATTTGCAACTCATAACAGGCAAACAAGCAGTGACCCAGCAATGCAGGGAGTGAAGCAATCGGCTGTAAGGGGCCATCAGATCAGCCCCTGCATCCAACCGCTGCTCCTGAGTGGCTCCCGTAACCCCATAGGCTTCTGCTTTACACTCAGGAAGTTCAACAGAGGATGGAAAGCAGAGAGTGGGCAGAGTCAGCCTGGAAAGGCGGCAGGCGCTGAGCACAGCAATCGGAACCATCACCAGGCAGCACCGCACGCTCATTAACGGCAGCCTGGTGCCGACGCGGGGCCAGACCATCTCATGACCCGGTGCAGCCTGTGTAAGGGGCACTTTATTTTTCTGACCTGTTCAGGAGCTCCCAGTGGCATTTCAAAAGGTTCCCAGAGCAGAAGGGGGCACCCCCGTCCCCTGACGATCCCCCCAGCCCGTGTCAGCAGATCACCTGCAATCAATCAGGGGGCTCCCCGCTTCAAATGGTCGCTGTTTCCCTCCGCACCCGGCACAGGGAGGGGGAGATCCCCGCTGCGGCCAGAGCACTGCCCACTGCAGCGCCCCAGTCCTGCATTTGGCAGGGTACATCACCCAGGTGGGGGTCTGGAGCTGGACGGACAGCCTGGTGCAAGACAAATGGCTTTAGCAGGAGGCCTGGTGACATTTATGTTTCATGTCGTAATGGGCGCTGACCCTAGGGGTCAGGAGGCCAATGAGGCGAGCGCCCATTCCGGGACAGCCACCCCTCCCCCCTGTAACCCGAGTCAATCCAAACAGACCCCCCATGACACCACAGCAGCCCAGAAAAAAAAGGGACAGAGAAAAAAAATGATGGAGGATCAGTGATGGCACATTCCTGTCTTATCTCTAGAGCCTCTTCAACAGCAGGCCTTGGGAGGGTGGGGGTGCATTCGGTTTATTTTAGCACTTGAGCCTCACAGCCACCAGGCACAGTGCTCTGAGGAGCGGCGGGGCAGAACACGTTGGCCTGGATGGGCAGCAGCGAGACGGGCCACACGGGGAGGGGGGCACTTCGGTGTGGGGAGTGGGGTGGGAGAAGAAGCGCATATACAGCAGTCTGACATTGCAGCGTACAGCAGATATGGAGAGCCAGCCTGTGCCAGAGCCCATGGACGCTCACAAGGGACATGCTGTCCCAAAGGTAGCGGGCTCACCAGCAGAACGGTACACCTTCCGCCCCGCCCCACCCCCCAGGGCCCGCTAGCATGTCAACGGATGCTGCCTACAGACACTTAGCCTGGGCTGCCAGGCGTCACCTGGCCACACGACGAGGGCCAGGTGGCTCGTACAGCGGTCAGGGAAGGGTGGTGCCGCTCAGCGAACAGGCACAGCAGGGTAAGAGCCGGGGAGGAGCCCTGTCAGATGGGCTGCCGTGGCGACGCACATGCCAACCCGGAAGCGGACACGCCGCCGTCAGGCCGAACACACGCTCCGCTGACCACGGAAAAAAGCACCGGTTTAAAAGCTGGCTGGCCGGCCGGCCCGCACTCGACCACACAGCCGATTACATTACAGGCTCTGTTTTTAAATTCATGAGGGGAAAAAAAAGAAAAACCACTTTAACTGCAGGCCAAGTCATACTGGGACTGGGCAGCATAAGAGCAGGAGCAGCATATTACAGCAGAAAAAGTTATCAATCACAGCCTTTCCCTTCCCAAACAGACGCCGCCAGAAATTAAAGTTGCTGTAATTTGTTTGTGGGTTTTAACGATTGATTTGACCGCTGGCCATTAGGGAACTGGGACCATTTGAAGCTAGTCCACTCTGCTTAATGTTACAGAGGAATGTGGTTTCGGTACCAAAAAAGATGGAAAATAAAAACCCTTCCGAATTCTGGCATGTGGCATAGCCCCCGCGCAGATCCAAACAGGGCAGAGCTCGCCTGGCCTCTCAGTCTCCATCGGTCTAATCGCTCTCCCATTTAACGTGATGAGCTGATCCACTTTGCCCCCCCCCAGCTCATAACTGGATGATCTATTGGCTAAATACACTCTGCCTGAATTAGCCTGACAGTTCAGAGATAAAGAATTAGGCAAGCCTCTTGCAAAATGCCTTGGACGTAGCGCAGGAATCCCTGGGAGGTGGACATGGGCTCTCAGGGCATGTGCTTTCTGGGCAGGAGAACTGGTGTACAAGTGAGAAGGGTAGGCTCCACAAGCAAACAGCCGGGACAGAACGGCTCCTTAAATCAGACTTCAACGCATTGGGAGTAAGCGTTTTTTTTTTTTTTTTTTATGTCCATCCAAAGATGGTCTCGTCATCAGAGATTAGGGAGCTCTACAGATCCTAATCCAACAAGGGACTCGAGCTGAGAGTCCAGGAAGGCACTCCACAGTCACAGCTGTGAAGCCAAAGTCCACAATCCCGTCAATTCGGCAATGTGCATACCTTAAAGGTGCCACCCCCTACCACCACATTTGCAATAATTACTAACTACCCAATTAAGAAAAAACATTTCAGAGGTGATCATCACAGCGGTTAAGAAAGTGATATTAAAGTACAACAAGACAGGGAAACGACAGCCCCTCTGAATGACGCGAAAGCCAGCAAGCGGGAGCTGAGACATGTGCTGACACACAGGATCATGTGCCCCAGTACAGCATACAGATCCATGCCATCACAGAGGCACAAGCAGCAGATAAGCTCAATATTTACACTCACAGCTGACAGACTGTCAGTGTGTGTGTGTGTGTGTGTGTGTGTGTGTGTGTGTGTGTGTGTGTGTGTGTGGATACCATGTGGAAGTCAAAAACAGAGTAAAGGAGTACTTTCACCCAATAAAACCAAATCGCACAAAAAGAAAATTCACTTAACTCATAGATTCTTTCCCTAAGAGTCATTGAATGAATGAGCTCATAGCATGTAATACAGATTAAGGAATTCAACTCAACATTCACTTATGATGAATTAATGTTAGTAATGAGTTTTACTGTACATAAGAGCAGTAACTGCCACCCCATGCAGGGTGAACCTCAGCTTTGTACTGCCTGGGTTCCAGTCCCCCCCCGCAACCCTGATCAGTATAAGTAGTTAGAAGATGAATAGAGGACGGATGGATGAGCAGCATCTACAATTTGGATATGTACAGTGTGATTATTGTACAGTAACTTCAACAGAGAACCTTTAATATAAACAGACTTAAAGGAACAAAGAAACAGATGTATCGACTGATTCATTTTTCCAGGATTGAAAACACCCCCTTTCGTTCAGGTTGAGGGTAGAAGCAACGAAGGAGCAAGAAGGGTGCAGGGTGATTGGATGGCAGGGGAAACTCGAGCGCTAAACCTGTGTGCCTGTGAACATGCTTCATTGTGACAGTCTTTAATGCTACTGTAACAATGACTCCTATTAATACAACTACTACTAATCATCGTTGTTATATGCAGCCCATGAGCACTGAATATGTGCTGGGAGCCTTAACAGTGCCCTAACCCACATTCACCGCCCACTCTTTATAAAGAATGTTCTCACATGTAGAAAGATGTTCCACTCACAGAGCACTGTGAAATCTGGACCCTTGTGACATCATACCATACATGAGACTCTCAGGGACATCTTCAACCCAGAAGCATCTTTGTTTTTGTTCCTCCCTCCATCTCCACACCCAGATCTCCAGCAACCGGACAGCTTGGACGCAGTTAGCAAGGAATATCAACCTATACCAAACTCAAGAAGCTTTTAGGAAGTGACATCAGGAAACACTCAGAGGAATGGTGAAAGGGACCATGACCTTGTGAAGGCCAGCACCATCACACTTCAGGCATCAAAGCCACAGGCTGCCACATGACAAGAAGGCCCCTGACACAGCCCCTCTGCCCTGTCACCACCCCTGTGACCTTTGAGGCGCTCTCTCCGCTCCTCCGCGCTTCATACTCAAAGGTCATGGGGTGCTTTCTTCGCTCCTCAACCCTTCGTACCCGGGACAGAGGTATTCTCTCCGCTCCTCCGCGCTTCGTACCCGTGACCTTTGAGGTATTCTCTCCGCTCCTCCGCGCTTCGTACCCGGGACAGAGGTATTCTCTCCGCTCCTCCGCGCTTCGTACCCGTGACCTTTGAGGTATTCTCTCCGATCCTCCGCGCTTCGTACCCGTGACCTTCGAGGCGTTCTCTCCTCTCCTCCGCGTTTCGTACCCAAGACCTTAGAGGCGTTCTCTTTGCAAGTCTGTGTTTCGTACTCGTGACCATAGAGGTATTCTTTCCGTATATCCTTGTTTCGTACGTGTGACCTTTGAGGCGTTCTCTCCGCGCATCGGTTTTGTCCCTGTGACCTTTGAGCTATTCTCTCCACATGTCTGTGTTTCGTACCCATGACATTTGAGATATTCTCTATACACCTGTGTTTTGTACTCTGTAACCAGTCTATAAAAAAAAGTATTTGAAAAAAAACAAGAATAACTTACTACACACCAACAGGGGCATTTTGCCAGCATGTCACCTTTCCTCCCTCGCTCCCTCTCTCCCCTTCCCTACCCCTCCCTCCTTTTCTCAACCCAGCACATAAATTCTTATTTATCTAAGAAAAACACAACTGCTTTAGTGCTGAAGCGAAGCCGTTTTTGTCTTTTGCCGTTATTCATCAAGTGCCTGGCTGAGAAACCGAAGGAGACACAAAAGCAATTGGCGGGGGTGGGGGGGGGGTATCATCAGCAGCACGTGACCTCTGAACAACAGCTTTACACATCAGGACTCAGTAACGGCAATAATTAACACTGCTCTAATTGATTAACAGCAAATTTATCCTGTCTGGTTCACTGCTGCATTTCTGAGACCAAGCGAGATACACCTTCAAGACGAGGCCTTTGTCCGTTCTCGCCAAGCGAGGAAATCGCCCGCACCAACTTTCTTCCACTCCAATGCCCCCTCACCCTTGTGCCGGGACCCACCCACTCCATCTGTCACCTCTCAAGGTGATTTACCAATGCTCCCTGCACTCGGTAACGTGTGTCGAGAGCCATGGACCGCCTTTGATCCGGCATCAACCGACACCATGCTCAGACTTGCAGGAAATGCCATGTACCCATTAGAAGGGCCAAGGGCCAAGGTCTGGATGCAAGGCCGGCCGGTCAGTGCCAGGTCACAGTGACATTTAATGTACAGGTCCAATGATTGAGTCAAGTGCCGCTGTCAGGGGACTGAAACATACCAATCACCCCCCCTTCGCTTGGGACCTCCTGAATGAGGGATATTACATATATAGCCTATCTGCCTGGTGTCGCAGCCTAGGAAGAGGAGCAGAGGGTGAGCGTGGAGCATGGCACCCCCTCTAGACCCACTCGTGCACTGTTTCCACTTTGGGGGGAAAAGAAAGGATCTTTCAGAGATAACGCAAGTGACTGCTGTGCATTTTTAGGCAACATCCTAAGATACTCCACCATAATAAGTAAAACTGTGCTAAAATGAATACCTGCAGTCTATATGAGACATTTTCTTTAAATTAACTCACTGGCTATTTATGATCTCAGTAAATCAGAGCAGAGGATAAGGCTAAAATTAGGCTTTGTAATTTTATCACCACGGCTTGGATAAGCGCGCTATGGATGTACCACATACTTGCAATAACGCGTAACAGAAAGAACAGCACATGGCTGCGGCAAGATGGCTGATTTTAACTGCTGCACACGTGCGGAGTCAGACGCGCCCCGATTTGTTTGCCCTGTTTCAGAAGAGGATTATTTCTAAAAGGGCATCTTGTACGGGATTAAAACATGCATCCATTCCCCAGAGCGACAGCCCAAGGCCCCTTAGCTAAGCCCTGCCGGAGCAGATGGCTGAACAGACCCCCGGCACAGTAATGATGTGGTAATACTCGAAATCTCCAGCAATGAGGAGCATTAAACAGTGACGGGAGCGATGAGGAGGACACGGCAGGAGGATGCAGAGCAGGGCGAGGGACAGCCCGACAAAGGGCTTCTGGCTGGAAAAGCACATTTAGCTGTTTTCTGGAACAATAAAACGTCAGTGAGAATAACCCCCGCCCCGGCAGATTTTAAGATCCATTCCCCATGGCACTTTGTCCACCGGCTTTGACCTCTAACCTCACATTGCTTCCATTTATGCACCTTTGCATCCGTCTGGACAGAGCAGGGGGTTAATCCTGGCGGCAGGTCTGTGCTGACACGCGAGGATGTCCTTTTCACCGGGCATTTCCCTGTGTCAGCTGACTGATAGCTCCTGGGAAAGCCCCTGCTTCGCTGCGCCCGCCCTCCGGCCATATTAGATCTCCGGGTTGCACCATGTGACTCCCCCGTGCGAAACACGCAGACCTAAGCCTCCAGCGCATCTCCTAATCCCTGCACTCTCCATACAGGCGCTCAGCTCAGGGCAGATACAGCGTCTTGGCCATAAAGCTGTCATCTGCAGCAACGGCACGAAGAGCGCAGATAAAGCACGGAGCCGGCTGACGGTATCAGGGCTGTTCCATCTGTCAGTGCTGCCGGCCGGGCCTGGCCCCACATCCGCCCTGCACAGCCTGACAACTCACCATCATCATCATCATCATCATCATTAATGAAAACGCTCCGTAACAGGAGCGCCACTTTCTGCAATGTGCAGGAATGAAATGAAGGGGGCGCAATCTGCACAGGGCCCCTGCCGCTCTGGAAAGAGAACAGGGCAGCTCCCCAAATCCACTTTTACAGAAGGCGTAATTAATTTGGGTCGCTCCAGTCCCACCCCTTCCCAAGTCGTTAGGAGTTGGATGGAAGCGAATTGCCAGGCCGGCCATCAAATGGAAAAACACTCTCAGCAGCCTGTATAAAAATGGGGGGGGGGGGGGGGGGGGGGGACCCGGCAGGCGCCCCGGTCCTCCCCCCTACGGGGGGGGGGGGGGGCCGCCCCACACCCCGCCCCGACCCCCCCCCCCCCCGCCCCCT
>JAAGVU020000092.1:28878076-28888518 GCA_011763525.2 Mormyrus iriodes | reverse complement strand
AAAAATGGCCTTGGCTGAATATCCACTTGTTTGTCTTGACTTTCAGAAAAAGGACATCAAGGTGAGAACCCTAATGGGCCGGTGTAATCCACCCCCCCCCCGCCAGCCGATTGTTATGCTAATCCACATAATTGTTTCAGTTTTACTAGCCTGGTTGGAAATGATTTAGGGTGACAGAGCCAGTCTCTGAGGACCTTTTATTTTGGGACCATATATCACAAGACTCATTAATCTATTAGCCCCTCTCAGCCACCTGTCATACAGCTACCCAAACACGCATTCCTCCCCCTGCCGTGTTGCTAGACGACTCTCCCCCCGGTGAGCACCACGCTACACCCGCCCGCCCCCCTGGCCGCTGCGCCCGGCCCCCTGCCCTTCAATGCCGGTCAATATCGATTAATCACATTGACAGCCAACTGAATTGCGTCACGGCTGCCCGAGTGCCAGGGAGACTGAGCATAGGGCAGCGGGTGGGGCGGGAGCCGACGCCTTCTCTTCCAGGAGCCATATGGCTATACGCTGTCAGAGCGTCAAAAGACGATGAAAGACATAGGATTGGGGAGGCATCGGCGCAGGCCTGGGGGGGGTGTTTGAGCCAAGAAAACTTTCAACAGTTCCTCCAAGCAGCCTGGTGCAGATGAGCCACCCCTGGACCAGGACACGCGAGGTGATGCTCTGCAGCCATCTCAGCAACCCATTACGTGGTGAAAGCCTGCCAGCGTCCCAGCTGAGAGCCATCTATGTTGCAAAATGGTGACGGCGACACGGCGATCACTAACAGCTTGTAATCGAAAAATACCAGCATGCCTCAGCTCGAGTCGTCATGGTCTACGGAGGCTGAGAATTCACACAATGACTCTCCTATTATTGTGTGCAAAGACATTTTCTGTGGGTATTTTATGCTAATTTCCACTTACGAAGCTCTACTTTCAAACGACCCCACCCCCTAGAGCAGCCCCTCCAATTCTCTTCATCCCGCCTTGCTACTGGCAGCCAGCTCTTCAAAGCATCTGCAAAGACAGTGAGGCTAAAATTAGAACTTAATCCCAAAACCTCAATGGGAGGATATGGGCAAAGTAGATTTGTCAAGCCCTCATTTTGACTTTTCTATCAAAAAATAAAAGAAAATGCACTTTAGTTGCACGCTATGACCCAAAACAGATCAACATTGGCCCTAAATCACCCATATCGGTTAAAGTCACAAACCTCAGGCTCCTGTCATTGCCCGACCTTGCAGTGGAAGGGGACCTCCGCCTGATGATGTTCCAAAGGCGGCCAACACACCACTAAGCCGGACACGTCAGGGTCACATGGACAGTACAGACTTTGCTACTACAGTAAATGTGAGTGAACTCTCACCTGAATTCTTTCAATAAGGTAGTAAGATTATGATTCAGTGTCAATCACTGCATAGTAACTATTGATAGCGCACAGAAATGCCACCCAACACGGGGTGAGACCACTTCCAAGGAACACCATCTGAAGGCCCTGAACAGATTGTCCCAATGGCTGAGTCCAGGTGCCAGTGACAGAGGGTTTGAGTTGGGAGCAGCAAAGAGGTACCTCTACTCCCTGAAGCCTGGGAGGGAGTAGAGGAAACACACACACACACACCCACACAAGAAACAACCAAGGCAGAAAGTCCAGAGCAAGAACGGAAAACGTCTAATGGGGGGGTTCTAATCAGGAAGAGATTCACCTAGAACAAAACATAACGAAGTCAGGCGCCAATGAGAGTTGACATGGAGGACAGCCTCTGCTAACCAGACGACATCCCCCCAAACAGTCTCACCGGCGCCCTGCGCCGCTCGAGCTTTGCCTCATCCCATCCTTCCTGTTCTCCACAAACCCCTTCCCTCCCACCTGATTTCTGTGGACAGAGCGCTCTGCAGCGAGCAGCTCTGAGCTGTCAGTGTTTACTCTTGAGGCTCCCCCCCCCCCGCACCCCCATACTGCCTCCTTTGGGTCAACCGCAGGCAAATTAAAGTGCATTTTTTACACTGCAGACAGAAAACCCACAGCCAAGTCCGGCGTCCTGGTGACCAACCCCACCCCCCCAAAAAAACTAGCACAGCAGTTTATTTAACAGAACCTCATGCAGTTCCCGATGCACTTATCTTCCTGGAGGCATCGCAGAAAGCAGTGCTACAGGAGAGCAAGGGTCAGGAATCATTCCCAAAAGGAGGAAAACCAGGCAGCCGGACATGTTTAATCAAATTCAAAATTACACGACAGCGACGAGAAAGAGAGAGGTCGCCTGACGCCTGCGACAGACGAAGAGCCACAGAGTTTAGGATTAAATTATAACGGGGCCGTGTGTCACTCTGCAGCCTGCAGGTAGGGAGGGGGAGCACAGCAATCCAGCCCTATTCTGGTAAAGGGTTAAATGCTTCCCGGATGTATGCTGACAGCGGCGTGACGTAGGGGCCCGGGGTCAACCTCTGCAGGCCAAGAGGTGCATAGCTAAAACCGTCCATCACTAGCTACTGTCAGGTTAGCATATTCGGAACGTTCATCACATCCCCCACCCCGCCCTATGGCCCCACATCCCACCCCCACTAGCCGCTGATGCCGCTTTACAACAATAAAAAGAGAAAAGGTTGCCCGCTTCTCCGAAAGAGTAAAGACCAAGGAAGACTGAAGGAAGACAGACATTTGGTCTATATAGAAGAGACGTGGAAAACCATGACCTCTCTGCCACAGAAATGAGGCTGCAGTGATACTGACTTAAAAGCAGCAATAATAAATGATTATTAATAATCACAGGCTCAAAATCACGAATAAGAGACTGGGGGGGGATACACAGAAGTACACCCCAAGTGGACTAAATAACGTCTCGTTTTCTGAACGCCACTCACTCACTCCAATGTCTGCAAGTACAGCATTCCTCACGCCTGCAGTACCTGCACAATCATTCATCTGAAGCCGGACAGTTGGGGGGGGGTAAAAATGCCTGTATGGCAATTTGTTCATAGATTGCTTGGTGTTCCTGGTGGTTGCCATGGTTTCCAGATGAAACTCGAATGCCATAAACATCAGAACTTTGTAAATGGGAAGTTAAGAAGCAAACCACAGACCCGCAGTGAAAAATGTACAGTTAAAAAGGCTCAGGGCAAAACAAATTGCACAATAAAAAAGGAGGAAATAAAGAGACCATCAAAAATGTAACTTCTTTTTCCAGAACACTGGTACTTTCATGGTGCCTCTGCATTCTGCATCCAAACACTGTGCAAACAGTGGGGGAAAAAAACAGACATCAGACTCTTCTATAAAGCTTCATTAACCATTTACATTAAACTTCTTTCAAAGCTGCCAAAGAAAAGGGAAAAAATAAACACAGGCGGAGAGACACAGTGGTTTTATTTGACTGTGAAAGAGGAATAAGAGCTGCACTGAGGCGAGAAAATCCAGTTCGGGGGCCGCATGGACTCGCCGTGTGCTGGGGGGCCGTGTACCCGCCTCCACTTCTCAAACGTGCTACACACCAGCCAAGTTCCCTCTTTCTGGGTAGAATTCTCTCTCATTTAAGTTTGAGCCGTCTCTGGATAACACAACTGCTTTATTGAAGCCATTTTTTCAAGAGTTACATAGTTGGTGGCTCAAACTGGCAGGAGATACACTTGCCTCAGGGGAAAAAAACAGGGTACAGGATAGCAATGGACAGCACAGAGGTTAAGGAGGCAGAGTACAAATCTGAAGGTTGGAGGTAAAAAGCCACTCTAAGCTCGCTGCTCAGAGTGTCAGCTAAAGCATTAGACATCAGCCCCAGCTGTGTCCCATTACCGCTTGTGAAGGACCATGCCATATACTTCCATGGGACATATCATTTATTACATAGCATGAGTGGCCAAGATAGACTAAGAAACTCATGACGGTCCTTACACAAATACTTCTGATCAATTTTTAAGCCCTCCAACACATTTTGCAAGCTGGTTGCCTTTTTAAACTCAAGTTCAGACAGTTATTTTCCACAAAACTGAGGAGGAAGGCTTTTCTGACATCTTCGATCGCTGCTTCTTTCTGTGGCCTTTACGCTGCACGAAGGAGGCGGCTGCCAAATGAAGGTGGCGGTCTCAGCCCGAGAGTTCACCAGCTTGGAAGCAGTCTCTCTCCTCCCTACCACTAAGGGGCAGTGCAAAACACCCGAAACTGTACTTCTTTGTTAGGAATTTAATTCCCAGCCCACCCCCCCCCCCGCCATTCATTACATGACAACACTGCACTGGGGTAGGTACTATGCGGGCAACAAACTGGTTAGGAAACAGAGGGCCCAAAAATACATGGTACAGCATTCCCCATTTGTCTCGGCAGAAGTTCCCCACCTCCACCACCACATGAAACCCTCCTTACAAAATTCCTGTGTTCTAGACAATCCCATTACCACCCACAGCTCCACAGCACACCAGTGGACAACAAGGTTTCTGCTCATCTGCACTTACCACTGCAGGGATAAATATATATGGCAAATTCACGTTTACTTTGGGGTGGGATGCACACTGCTCTCACTACAGTGAGGACAACAGGGTCTACAGAACCTGAAGAGGATTTCGTCATACGTAAATGTAGTGATTCGGCTATTTAAGGGACTCCAAAAGGAAAAAAAGGAGGGTAAGTACCAGCAATATTTTGTCCATTGGGCCCCAAATCATGAGCTCAACTCTTCAAATTCTCATTTCCAAGACGCTCACGTTTCCACCACAAAAGCACAGCTCAGCTTTTAAACCAAGCGTATTTTCCTGTTCAGCTGCAACCTTTTCAAAAAAAAAAATCTCAAAAGACACTTAAGGAATTTGAAGTCAACAGTAAGAGCAACAGCAGTGGGTCTGTGGGGAGACAAAGAAAAGTATACATGAGGTGGTACTAAAAAAAAAAATAACTATGGACATTTTACATTCTGAACTAACCTAAGGATTTATTAAGCACTTGTAAATTTACAGATATACATTAGTACTCTCCACATTAGCCCTAGAAGAGCTGCAATGCCGATCTATCCATATTGCTCCTTAAAGCCACCTGCCCAGCATTGAAGCACAGAACAAATGCACCATCTTCCCAGGCCTCCTGTCGGGACGCAAGGCCCCCTTCACACCTCCCCGTCAGAACCCCAGCGGGCCGATCTCGGTCCCTGGAAGTGGCCTGCCACCCACGTCATGCATTTCTGGACCGTTTGTTTGAGCCCCGAAAGTTGGCAGAAAAAGCATTTAACAAGGGAGTGAAAATATGCCACACGCAAGAGGTCTGGGTGAGCATGACGTTTTCCCCCCATGGGCAGCGAGGGCTTCCATGTCAGACTAACCGCCCAAATCTGCATGATGCCTCGGTAGCATTCAGACACACAAACCGTTGCTCGTGGCTTTAGTTACATCGCTCCTCTGAGCACCTCTGAGATAAGCATGTACATTGCACAGTGATGCAATCACTGACTTGGCTGCATTTCACTTTGGTTACCATTAACCTGCTTTCCACTGAAAAGGGGAGGTGCTCCTTTTCCGTTTTCATCAAACCGATGCTGCCTCGAGCCACCACCACATTTCATGGTCGCTGCTTTCCTGTTTTCATTGTGGCAAGCAGCGTAGCTGAGAGAGACTGTATGCTGACCGCGCCATACGGCTCGTGGCAACAAGACAAATATCTGGTCAAGGTACTGCACCAGGTCAAAAGAAAGGCAGGTGGAGGTAGGAGAAGGCCAATAAGCCTACTGAAGGAGAAGCTACCCAGGCACAGTCAGTATTCTCGGAAACCAAGCAACACACTAACGGGTTTATATACTCGTTTAGACAAAAATGAGATTCCAAGAGTGGAAAAGAGACCATTGTCTAACCCCTCCCCCCGGTCAGTGAGCTGTGGGTCAATTTAACTGTTGGCAGCCAGCACCACGGGCGTAAATAATGTTGGCAGCTCGCACGGAGCTCCCCGCCTGAGCGGTGGTGGTGGCGGCATCACCAAACGGATAAGGCTGCCCCTTTAATTCACCGCGGCACATCTGCCTCCGCTCTGCCTCATTTAGCTGCGCTATTCTGGTGAGTGGCCACCGCCAGTATTTATCAATAGGATCCCAGTCAGGAATCGATACCCGCTGGACACAGCTGGCTGGCACTGTGGCTAAGCTAAGCTAAGCTAAGCCAAGCCAAGCAGCGGGCGAGATGAGGCGCGGGGCTTCTGGTGGATACGAGAGAGCGGATGTAATGTAATGGGGATGAGGTTAACGACCACACTGAGTGATTACATACAAATCATCCCCCCCCCACGGCAATTAACGTAGCCCCAGGACACAGCCTACCGAATGGACTGCTTTCTTTGTGCATATTGGTTCTCAGTAACCACTCAAGACAACGTACTTCTAAAGGAGACCGGGCTAATATATGGCACACAATCGTTTGGAGATGGGGGCCCCAGTAGAACTGCCCTGGACCAGCTGGGGTGATAAGAGCTGGGCACAGAATGACAGAGCAGAGACTTGAGCAGCAACATCTAAGGACAATGTTAAAAGGACACCTCATGCCACACGGCAGCTCCACAGAACGTGACGAGCTGGAGCGCCCCTGCCTTCCCACGGCATCACCCAGCTCCTGACAGAGAGAGCAGCAGCACCGCATGGCCCAATGTCAGTAAGGACAGAATTTGCCTATGCAGCTCTGTGCAGCCGGGCCGCCATGCCATCCGGCCGCAGCATCAGAGGCTCATAAAGGGGACGTGGCTAGAGAGAGCCAGTAATAATGATGATGACGATGATGATGTTGGGGTCTGCAGCCAAGAACACATTATGCACCCCCCTTCCTTAGTTCTGGGCCATTATCCTGTCGTTTTCCAGGAGGATTGTCCACAGATCTAATGTGTTTTCGGCGACCTGCTCCACCTGTGCCTACAGGGTCAGGAGTTGCACTCAAAAGGAGCCCATCGGAGTCTTGGCAGTGCGTGTGACCCACAAAAGGCGCACCACACCCACTGTAAGGGGGCGGCAGGTCTAAAGCTCGGTACCGTGCGGCCAAAGGGAGCCTGCTGTGAGGAGAGCTCCCTGCTATGACAGACAGAACCAGGATGCTGAGGCAGGGGAGGAGAGGGTTAACCAATCCTCCCCCTCACACACACCCCTAGCAGTCTCACCATTCCATTCAAAGAGAAATATTAACAGAGTCTCAGGGTGGGGGGAGAAGAGAGAGAGAATAGGAAGGGAAGGGTGCGAATCAGATTTTCAGTGACAATGTGCTTAAGATCACTGTTTCAAAGGAAGAACATATCATCTGTCAAACTTAATGGTACTGTCCAGGGAAAATGAGCGAAAACGGAATGGAGGCCATTCATTAGAGCTGTGTGGCAATGTGCACCTGTCTCGCCGCCGATCGCCACCCCACGGAAACAAATATACACACAGTCATCACTTATCTGCCCATTTCCAAGGAGGCAGGTCAGGCCAGGCACGTTTGAGGCTCACTTCACATGCCGGGCAAATAATATGAGAGAGGTTTGCTGCCTTTCAAAAGACTGGCCGCTGCAGATATTATGGCCAATGAAGTGCTTTACTGCCCAGGAGGTGGCAGACAGCAACCCGCGGAGGGCACTCCAGGGCCGGCGTCTTATTACCGGAGGGATATTTACAAACGACAATAAGCTCCTTTATTAAAGCGTTATCAGGCCTAATTACTGCGGCGAGGAGCTGTGCTGTTTGCATTTGGCACAAGGTTAGAGCTGGAGAGGGACGCCAACAAGTGGGACACCAGATTATCTGACGAGGCCGGGCTCTAAGTAAGTCATAATGTAAAAGAGGGCTAATTCATGAATTTGTCAGTTACATTGAGCTGGGCACAGGCCACATCGTTTTTGCTGCGAGTAATATAATGCAGCAAAAATGAGGGGGACAAAACAGGCCTAATTACAGCAAGTGCAAACAACAAATTCTTGTAGACAGCTTTACTTAATACGTGTGCTGGGAAGCCAAACACGCAGAACAAAGCACTGGTAATGAATGTCTATCTTTCTTCTCTCCCTCTTGGCCTGAGCACAAAACATTCCAAGAGTAAATTTAATCCAATGCACAATTATCTGAAGAACATTACCACCTTCTCCCATGAGAATTCAAGCCTCACCTTTATTATGGAGGATCTGCTAAGTCTGGTCTGCCTCAGTGTAAAGGGAAACAAACTACATTCAAAGGTATCAGCGTTCAAAGGGAAACCCCCCCACCCTATAATGCAGGAGGCTGTGGTATAACAACATACAGCAAAGCATGGGAAAGGACCTGGAGACGCAGTGCACATCACAAAATGGCACGTCCAACAGCAGTACATCACTATTGGCTATTAAGAACCACAAAACATTTAAAACATTCACACCTTGTACAAACGTTTAAAAACAATAAAACAGCTCTTACCAACCACCCACTTTCGGCACTTTGTATTCTGTCATTTTATGACCAATAATCCATCTATCCATCTGTCTGTCTGTCCCTTTATTTGTTTGTAGACAATTCTGGCTTTGGTGCCTTGATGATTTAACATAGCTGGCTCTCCTCAGAAAGCACAGCACTGTGAAGTTCTAATGGTGGTTGAGAGGCCAACCCACATGTTGCGGCAAGCAGTCAAAATGCACATTTTCACCAGATGGGCCATGACTGGCAATCCTGACATGCTGCCAGCTAGCGGTAGTTCTATCCAACAGCCCTGAGAAAGCCTGCTCTTTCCTCCACTTCCAGAAGCAGCGATAGCAGGATGATAACAGCGTAATCACACCATTCCTTACAACGGCCAGCGGTAGATATTAAGACCAACTGTGTTGATCATGCTATAAAATTTGCCAATTTACGTCACTTGATGCTTTCAAAAGGACAGCTTCTCTAAAGCAAATGGTACGTGTGGCACAGGATTGCCTTCCCATTATGGGGAAAACTGCATTTTCTCCATTTTGAAGTAAGGAATAACTTTGTGGAGGCCAGTAGAAGGTACTGGAAACACCCTTTAAGCAGCACACTCATGTGACTGCTGTACTCTTCAAAGTCCACAATCTGAACTGGCATCACTCCAACAGGCATTCTACTCCAGTGTCACTCGTCGCACAAACAGGATGACTCCTACCCCATTTGTCCTCAACCAACATACCAGTGAAACCTAAAATGAGCCCAAGATTTCGATTAAGTACCGGTCCTTGTCCGGGCTGCTCGGCCAAAAAACCAGTATGCTGGTATAGCCTGAATTAATAATATCAGTGTTAAAAAATGTAATTGTGATGGTTAACCACATTTTGGCAAGGACCCACTGTGATAAACAGCTAAACCGACTGATTTCAGGCTATTTCACACTTTGAGGGGGGCAGCAGCAATGTGAGTATGTGGGCGCCATGCGGCGACCTCTTTGCCGCTCTGACATCCAGACAAACCCAGAGGCAGTCACTGCTGCAGAAACGCCCTCAGAAATCAGACCGGGAGACTAAAAACGAACCAGCACTGCAGGACCATGTCCAGAGGAGAGGAAGACGCGAACAGCTAGGTGCATGGATGATGACCGGAGCCAGACTGAGCCAGGACGAGACCAATAAAGCTGGAGCACCGACAGTCACCGGAAAGCCCCCAGGAAACCACAGAGCAGCGCATCCTCAGCATCATCGCTGCAGCCCTGGGCTCATCATAATCTCGACATCACCTGGGATCTGGGCCCATGGAAATAACAGCGCCTTCCAGCACGGCTGTCTGTTTTTCTTCCAGGCATCACAAGAGTCCCCCACTCCCCCACCCCACAGTTTTGTTTCATTCACAACAGCAGGCAAAGGACAGGCTTATTTACATGTAAGCAGTGCAGTTTTCATAGGAACTGCGAGTGGTTCAAGGGTCACTGGAATACAGCAGTCATCGGATTTGTTAGACAACATGACTTTTTCAGATGTCTGACACAAACGTAACTTACGATGTGACAGAGGGTCTTTGATGACATGGATTAATGGTAATTGAAAGCAAATACACATTTTAATACATTTTACTGTGTATGTAAACATTATCGGAACTTCACACATTCAATAATTCGACCGTTTTAAAAACACAAACAATCTGTTTAATAAGTCTATAAAAGAACCCTTTGTTTCCGTTCAACGCACCGGCCGCCCATGCATCAAACTCGAGGCAAACGCCGACTTGGTTCGCACAGTGCCAACATCCTTGCCCACCAACACATTATTATTATTATTATTATTATTATTATTATTTCGGTGAGACCTGGAGCCCCAGTTTTCAAGCTGTTTTTTTTCGTAGGTCTTTGCTTCTCACTTGAAAACCACATGGCATGTGTGTCTGACAGAGTCACAGAGGTTGAAGAGTTCGCGGTTCTGCGAGTGCTCACCACAGCATCTCAGGGGGGACCTGCCACCATGAAGTAACTGCCTCATCTGTCAGGCCCACGAAGGAGCTGCTGATCAGGGCACTCTCGCAAGCAGATGCCTGTGTAGGAGCCAATGGAGCC
>JAAGVU020000092.1:28795867-28847218 GCA_011763525.2 Mormyrus iriodes | reverse complement strand
CGAATGGATGGATGGATGGATGGATGTCTTACATCAATTGTGTCTGTCATCAGTAAGGAAATTTGGGATAAACATGGTCATGTGACATTAGATCTAATCTGAATTGTTATGACCGATGATTTCCTAGAAAACGCTTATTTAACCAATGAAAGTGTAACAACAGGAATAAAAGTAATAAAATTATATGAGCAGTATATAATAATATTTATCCAATATTCATTTGTAAACTGCTTTGGTGCTCATATTTATTTAAATTCTGAATATTTACTTATTCATTTAACAGATGGTTTTGTCCAAAGTACCATAAAGCAATACATCATCTATACGCGTATATTTACATTAAGACCTACAACTTTTTGTATCAACACTTTTTTATAATGAGAGTTGGAACCAGTCATTTTTGATCACTGTTTTTTAAGAGGAAATATAGCTGCTTAGCTCCAGTGGTCCAGCAAAAGGTAGACTAATCACAATACTAGCAGATGGACAGAGCAGATTGAGTTTATTGGTCTTAAAGGGGCCTTCTCCCTATTTTGTATGTGGTTTTTCCCTATTAGACTTTTTTTGATTAAATTGTCTGTTTTTCTCCCTTGTTATAGAGCACATGACCTGCCCCAGCTCGCCTCCATTCGCCCTCATTCACCCTGGCCTGATTTACTACAATCCAGCTGGGTACTGGTGTAAGTGCCCAGGCATTCCTTAACAGTGTGGTGATATACTGAGGACTGCTGACAGGAAGTGGTCACCTCAGTACATTCTAGATCCTCCGCATCTATCGTCCCTGGCAATGATGCCTAGCTGCAGCACTGACGCTCCTTGATTCCTTTTTGCTGTGACCATAATGCTCCTACGTAGTAAATATATTACTATAGCAGCAGTGCAGCAAAGGCTCTGACGTCAGAAAGTGATGGACGTGCAGCTTGACAAACACTATTGTCATCCTCCTGGGCTGCCATTTTTATTCCATGACTCCTCCTAATCCCTGCCTCCCGTTGCCGTGGGAGCCAAGCTACTGCACACGTACTGAAACTTTGATAAAGCCCAAAGAGCTGTAATCACCGGTGAAGGCATCTGCATTGGGCAGGAAAAGCTTATCCTCAAGGGTGGCTTTATGACATGTTGTGTAACGTTTCTGGTTTTAATAAGAGATTAATAAGAGATCATTAGTGCTTATCAGACCCATTGAGACGGCATATATTGATCCCCATCTCATAATTAAGACCAAACAGTGAGTGAACCGAGACATACTTTGCTGCTATTCGCATTCCCCTTGCAGAGTGCTGCACGTCTCTTCCTCCCCTTTGATCTGTATTTTTAGTCTCTCTAAAGCTGGTCTATGCTTGGGAGAAAAAAAGTTGAGTCTCATTAGGCTCACCTAAAGCCTCCTCATACCCAGGACAGGCAGCAAGGGTGAGGTTAGAAGGATTAAAATGTACGTACGTTAGCATAATGAAAAGTTTCCTCAAAGCCGATGAGGATCTGAACTGGATGGAAGTGAAGGTTCTGTTTCCAGCAGACTAGGACTTCATGGACAGCCAATCAGAGGTGGGCGTACCATGGAGACAGGGGGCAGGCGGGAGCTGTGGCGGCGGTATTTCTGCCTTGTCACATCGCATTAGAACAAAGGAGGGCTGCTAAGGGCACCTCAGTGGATAGCTCTACAAACACATGCACACACACACTCAGTGGGGCGGAGATGAAACAAGTAAACCAAAGGGCGGTTAAAGTCACACTGCTACACAGTCTAATCCTTTTCTGTCTTTTGATCTGATGCTCTCAGGACCAAAACTTTTCATCAGATGATTAAGTGCACTTTTTTTTGCATCTTGGTAAAAGCGCCATCAGATACGAGAACGTACTTTTAAAACCAATTTGGTGAGTAAAATGCATTCTTTGAGCTTCCGTGTGGCCATAATTATCATGCTTTTTGAACCCTTTACAAATACACCCCTGAGAAATCCATTAAAAGCTAAGAAATGATCGAATCAGAGCTACCTAATACACGGGCAGAGTCCATATAAGGAGCTCTGTCCAAGTCAAAGTTCGACAAACTACACTGTTTAGCAAAGATTTTGTCAAAGAACAATTAAGGGGTGTCCTTGTGTACTTTTTTGTGCTGATTTCAGCTTCATTCTTCTTTTTGAGTGACATCAGAGTTGACAGGCTGTAACACTATTGGATATGTTTAGGCAGGATTGTGCTCTCTTGCTGATATGGAAAAACAACAAGTGGAGTCTCAGTACACTTGCTGCCTTTTGCTGGACACTTATGCGGGACGTTCTTGAGGCCAGGTTCAGCAGAAAATCATACACTTCTACTTTTTAGATGAGTCACATCCACCATGCACGTGTACAGTAAATCAGTAATGGCCAAAATGACGCCTCGCTAAAAGCACTAGACGGTGCTCTTGGCTTGCTTTGCAGCAAGCTTTAACCCCTTTTTTGAACAGATAGCACCATCTGGTGGGATAAAAAAATGCAGCAAATGGTTCATGAAGTGTCGTTTTTGCCGCCACTAACAGTAAATATATGCAAAGAAAAAAGCTTAATTGTGTGTCACTCAAAAACCTTGCGTGAATGGGAAATTCTGATTAGGTATTTGAATTCAGCACAGAAATACTGCAAGACTCACCTATTTTGATTCATGTGACAAAAAAAGTTTTATCGACCAGTTTTATTGAAGAGAAGCTGCCTGGCAGGAGAGATGATGGCAGGATCAGTTGTTCTAGTCATTGTCCATCTAGAAGCCAGGAAGGTCGGCACCCAGCTGGGTAACCAGTATGAGGTGCAGAACTGGCAGAAGCAGAAGGTGGTGCAGCTCTCATGGGCCATACCCTACACATGACCAGTTGACAGGGGGGTGAAAATGTGGGGCTCTGGCTATAGCAGGACCTCTATTCCAGGAAAACAACCACGCTCCTTTGGACTCTACAGAGACACTTTGCAGCTCCACATCAAAGGACCCGAGAAGCTGACAGCTTGAAGGAGGTTCTTATGAAGCCACGCTTCCTAAGCAAAGGGGGGGACACAAGTGACATTGCCTAATGCTTTTTACACACACTAAACCCTGCACCAAAAACTCCAGGTATAAGCTTAATATAGTGTTTTTACTCAGGATACAGCTTTCAGCTATATATAATTGGAATGTATAGGTCTCTTCCCTGTAGTTCCAACGTGCATCTATTGGGAATGCTGCACCAGCCCTGCGGTACGTGTAACTGTGCACCTTGAAGGTGATGTAACCGTAGGTGTGATTTTTTTTCAGGTGCTACAGAGCTGTGGGAAAGTGGAAAGGCTTTATCAGGTTCTCCGGTACATTTAGAAAAGCAGTGCTGTCACCAGAAGCCAGGACTAGGCCTCAGGAGAGTCTAGCTGAAAGGGAGGGGAACACTCTTTCTAATCTAGTGGGGAGGATGACCTACATTCCTCTGCCGACAGCTCATGACTGCACGAGACTGATGGGATTTTAAAAGAGGATAAAGTTTTTAACCATTCGCTTCTTCCTCTGCCAGCTGGGAAAGAGTTATGTGAAGGACGTCCGTAATGTTATTGCCGCTTTCTGAGTACAGTAAGCACATGACCACCCCCCCTCCGCACCATCACAGCGGCACACATTAAAAAGCAGGGGCAGCAAGGAGTGGGAACACAACCCCAGAAAGACAGCCCCCAAACACCTGCGACATTCTCTTACAGCCACAGAACATCATCATCTGAGTTATGTTAATGCCGATTTATTTTTAACACTTCAGGTCATGAAAACAACCTACCAGTTTAATTAACAGCACCATTAGGCAGATGTTTTTTAATTCTCCAGAAACAGGTCATTAGAGGTAAAAACCATCCAGACTGGTTCTCTCCAGGGCCGGGGCTGGTTGCCACTGTTAAAGGAGATACCTATATATGGGCCATGTTTTTTTATATATATATATATATATATATATATATATATATATATTAAATATACATTAAAAGTATTTTCTTTAAATCTCTTACTTTATTTCTGGTATCAGCATCACAGGTGCATTTTCAGGATCTGTCCAAAACCAAATCTTATTAGTTGGGTATGTCTTCCAGATCTGACTGGTGTCCGGAGCTGGTATGTCTTAAGTAAAGACCTCACCCAGCGGATATTAATCCCTGGTACCTTACTGATGCCAGCAACTCTGGTTAATGGTATTGCATCATTTCATACTTCATCAATTTTTTCTGTGTATTGTGTTCAGCAGTTAGAGTTCAGCATCTTATATTTGTTCAGTTTCACATTTGATAATATTTAAAAATAACAGAGAATAGTTGACTGTTTTTAATCCAAAATCAGCTCATATGATATCGTTCATATATTAAATACTTAGGAAACTATGCATCTGGAGATAATCATAAATCAAATAAATGGATAAACACTGACATATTTACAATTGAAATCTTGCATTCACAGAATTTTTTTTTTGATAGGTTAAAAAAAACGACTTCATTAGGTGTTAATGAGGGAATGGACATTAAGTGGTTTAGAACATGAATCAAGGGAATTATAAAAGGGACTTTATATTAATGAAGTGCTGAAGTGCCGGATTGTAAGGCCTGTTTGATTGATGTTACGCTCAGCTGAAATGAACCGCTTGTGTGATTATTATTGCAGAATAGCAGCGTTTGAGGGTCATTCTGACTTTCCATATGTCAGTTTTCCAGTTTCCCTGCCAGGCTGAATATACATATATCCCAATGCATTCCCTTGGCAGACAAAATACAAAAAGCATAATAATTATGGGTTTAAATTAAGGAATGGCTGCTTATCTTTTGGCTGAGATTTTTCCAGCCTGAGGTCTTCCTGGACCTTGTATAACACTGAGGCTGGCAGACCAAACTGCATGCTGACATTGCAGGGTGTATACCTGAAATATGACCGATGGTGCTGCTCAGCGCTGACACACAGACACTGTCATAATGTTGGTATATTTCCAAACCCTTGCTAGCATGTGCCACTGAGGATTAATGAAGTTTATCTACGTATCCATCTTCTGATAGATCATCATGGTCAGGGTCACAGGGGGGCTGAAGCCCATCCCTGGGACTACAAGACGCAAGGCCAGAGTACATCCTGGACAGGCACACATACGCGAACACTATAGGTAATATGGAGATGCCAGTTAGCCTAACTGCATAATTTTTTTACTGCATAAGGGAAGGCCTCTGTCTGACTGGTAAGGATTCATTGTTTGCCGTTAAATTGAACTGCAACTTGAAGTAAAGACGTGATTGCAGGTTATTTTAGTAGCAGATTAATGCTAAATCTATTGAGAATGCCCCACTAAGACTAAACAAATATACAGCTGGTATGTTGAGAAACACTATTTAAAAATATATCAATTGTTCCAACAAAAGCAATAGCCAGGGGTGCTTTAATGCACAGGTTCACCCAGGCTAAAGCTCAGGGGCCGCCACTAAAAAGGGGATTCAATTAACCTTGTTTAATAAACTGTAAAACCTAGAGTTGCCTACAGTTCCGTTATTTTACAAGATCGTCCCATAATGAAAAATAAAATGTGTCTTGTATTGAGTCGTTACGGTGTCCTGTATTTTCGTGTGCGGACTGAAAATTGATTTAATCTGGACTGCATGACTGATCCCCCCCTAGCATTTTTTAACAAAACTTAGCATCGGTGACCCCCTTTCCGGTGAACAAGTATATCATAGAAAGTAGCAGGGGGGCCCTCTGATTGCTCAAATAGCCCAGGGGCCTCTGACCATGCTAATGTGCCTCTGGAAATAGCACAAAGTCATACTTGAGATGTGAAACAGTCATTTGTTGCTGAAAGTGAAAGGCCCCATTGCTATTTACAGCATTGCATGCTGCCATAAAGCAGACATTATGCACTGTAATAAGAGCACATCAATGGTCAATGATGGATGTCTGTACCACAAACCAGCAGACACCAATGTGTGTTCCCGATCTCTTCCGGTATATATATTATAGATTTCCGAGTCCAGTGCCCCTCTTGCTTCTTTGTTATTTTACACATTTCACTAATTGTGGGGTGGGATGGTGCATAGAAGCCCAGTGGGTACCACTGTATCCTCATGCCACCAGAATGGTGGCTCTGACTCCTGTCCCTGTGTCCGAGAAGTATGTGTGTGGTCCTGGGCACCAGCAGCAGGGTTAGCTGGTTTTGTGTCTCTGTATTCCCAGTAATGAATGTGCGGTATCCTATTTCGGCTCTCCCCTTGTGCCCTGAACTTCCTGGGTTAAGCTAAAGGATCACTGAAAGACTGCACAGGAGTAATGGGAAATGGATGGAACTTATTTTAAGGTCGTTCACACATAAAACACTTACCAACCATCATAACCTAGAACTTGCTAAAGACCAACATTGTGAAACCTTCATTTACTTCAGATGTAAATATGTTGTATATATAGAAGTATATCGTTTGAGCTGCATGACTTATTCCGTGTTGCAGCAGTGGAAACCTTGTTGAAAAGGTCGAGATGCCCTTCTTTAGTCTATTTTTTATGCCTTAAAATAATAATTATGACTGCCTTGAGACAAAATGTTGTTGCAATGCTTCCCCCTAGTGGTAGGATTTTGCTATATCCAGTTCTGAAACATCAATTTTTTTTGTCCATCTTCCATCCATCCATCCATCCATCCTCTAACCACTTATCCTAGTCAGTGTCTCAGGGCCTCAATTTTTCCTCCCTTTAAAAGCATATCAAATTATTTTGACTGAAATCATTTATACAAACCAGAGCGTCAGAACCAATTTTAGCTCTGTCCCCATAGTTATAATGCCTATCTTGTTTTCCTATGTGTTTCCTTTGTGTTGAAATCTAAACAGCTTTGTTTCTTTAAACCTGTCCCCATTCAGGTGCTCAAATAGACTGCCTGTTTCCTCCTTCCATTGCATGGTCCTATTCGCCATCCTGCCCAGAGAAGGTCTTACAGTGGGATTTCAAGGTTGGTTATACACGTCACTGCTTACAAAGTAAAGCCGCATCTTGATGTATAACACTGTCTCACCGCTGTAGGGTTTCTGCTGTGAATCTGCCCTTGCTGGTGTGTGTGGAGCTAGGAGTAATGTTTTGACAGTGTTCAAATTTGCATCACACGGGGGGAGGGGGGCAGCTGTGTCCCTCCAAATATATATATATATGAAACCTACATTTTTTCTTCCCAGAATAGACTATGGGTCACAGTGGCCCCGATAAGTAATAATGAAAAAATTAATAGACGGAATATGTAACATTTGATTTAATTAGGTTTTTAAATAGATGCCATTTCAGGCATCAAATCATCAGAAGTGGTGTGTACACTTATAAAATCACACTTTATTCTCCTCACACCCACAAGAAGCATCAGGAGATGAAAAACTATCCTACCCACTGATTTATGTATATTTCTATAATCTGGATATTGACTGTCTATCAGCCAAAGCTTAACATTAGTTAATGGAGCAGAAGAGAGTAAATAACACAAGCAGAGTCATGCCGCTTATGCAGTAAAGATCGCTAATGCAGCACCCAGTGCTCTGCACAAAGCAGTCACACCCCCTTATACTCTATAACTGGCTACTGAACTGTTAGCAGCGACAACAGGGACCAGAAGCTTCCTGTAGTTATTGATGAGTCTTTCACAGAGCCCTGCATGTATTTTAGCTACTTCATCTCCCTGACATTTGTAGGTTTATAAGCATGAGCTTCTAATTTAAGGACTCGTTGAGGTTTGATTTTGATCAGGTCTATCTACTTTTCTTTTTCTTCATTCATTCTCATGTACACTTGCACCTGCATTTCAAATGGTGGTACAGCTACATTGCCCAGCTGGACTTTAGTTCATAGTTGGATGATCTGACAGTAAGGTTTCCTGGTTTTTATATAGAGCTTATGGTTCCTTCATTGATTGAAAGAGTTCCAGGTTCAGACGCAGCAAAGCACCCCTGCACTCTGATATGACCACCACCATGCCTGACTCAACGAATGAAGCTCTAAACTGTGTAATGCAAACCTATAAACACAGGCAGGAGAGGCCTGCACATCCTTGGAGGTCATTTTGACATTCTGCACAATTCAAACATTGATCCCTGTTAGGAAGATTCATGACAGACTCCATTTAGAGAAGAAAGTTCTAACTGTGGAGCCCCCAAACATCAGAATTGGCTAGGCAACACTTTTTAAATTGATACACATCATCCAGCAGCTTCCTTGATCTGTGCCAGTAGAAGCTGTGAGCTTGTTACCACCCCAGACTTAAGTGAGATTTAATATGGTCAAACAACTGATCCTAATGATCCTTTTATTTACATTAACTAAGGAGAAACACGGTGTCCAAACCTGAAGATGCATCTATTACCTGACACTCGAAGCTCTGGCCTCATTCTCCTCTTCATATTACTCCATACTGCTATCGTGCATTAAATGATCTTACCAAGTTCAGGGCGCAAATGTACAACAATTTTCAGAGAACGGCATTTGTCATGGTACAGCAAACTGTAAGAGTGGAATGGTCTTCAAGAGAAAATGGTCAGAGGCTTATTCAACACTTTCAGGAAGTGCTTATAGGGATATCAAACAAACCAAAGAATTTACCCCCCCCCCTCGCCACCCCCAAGGCAGACTGAGGCTCTGCACTACTACCAAAAACACGTAATCCCCTCAAGCTCTTGGGGTGCCCCTTCCTGAAACAACCGTGATGCTTTGTGTTGTGAAGTGAGTGCATTGATGGTGAAACACTGTTCACTGCATGCTAAGCAGGATTATGGTTTAGACACTTTAGCAGTTGCCTCAAATAAGAGCTTTAAAATCACCTATAAATTTACTAACAATATTTTCATACAGTTACTAGTATATTCCTGCAGTTACGATTCATTTATGTTCTACAGGATCCAGTAAAGTGAAAAATAATAAATTTGACTAAATGAAACATAAAAAAACAAAACAAAGAAAACATCGCATATTTATCCAGAGTAATGTAATCAGTCTATAATCTGCGGTGACCAATCGCTGTGGCCATGCTCTCACTTTTTAGGATCACTTGTAAACATGAGAGGTTTGAGCACAGGTTCAAATCGTTATAAAGCCGAAAAGAGCTTGCCCCTCACCATGTCTGATTCTTTCCAGAACAATGACTTGATTTTCAGTTTTATGACGACAATTTATGGCTCAGGGAATAAGAGTGAGTGGCTCAGTGGGCTAAGTCTCTGGGCTGGTTCCCACCAGGGCCTTGGCAGAACAGTAGTGTGTCCAAGGGCCCTTAAGCAAGGCCCTTAACCCTTTAAGCTCCATGGGTGCTGCACATGAGGTAAGTCAGTGCTGTGACTCCTGAGGTATGGAAAGCAAGATGGGTTTGGTGGAAAGAAACATTCCAATGTAGCTGTACTTGTGCAAATAAAGCCTTTATCATTATTGTCAGATTTCTAACTCACCAGAAGACTGAATGGCTAAACTGAAAATTAATTCAAATCATTAGGTATGAATAGTTATTACACAAATATATATTCTGACCTGTTCCCTTAAATTTTGCACAGCATTGTATAAAAAGCTACAGATGCATGTAAGTGGTGACAACTAACTCCACAATGAATAATTTTGTCAGGGTGCATAAAGCAAGGAATCTGTTTAAAGCGACGTCCCGAAACCCTCACAGAAAATGCACAGCTGCCTTTCACTGACTCTGGTTGATATTGGCAGCTTTTTGTTTACTGCCAGTGCTGCCCTCAGAGGCTGCCTGGTGCAGCAGCTTGGTGAATTTATTTCTCATATTTATGTGTTTATCCTGTTTTTGTATATGGCTTTATCATTAACATGCCATCACAATGAATATAGTATGGTGTAGGATAGTTCTTTACAGTCTTTTATAATCACCAGTGCTATTAATGGTGTTGATGGGATCCCTGTCCAATGGCATGAATATTTGTTAAGTCTAATCTAAAATCTAATACTTTGAAAATTGCAGGAAGTAATTAATAATTATTTATGTTTTTATATGGTCAAGTTAAATGGCAATGTAGCATGAATCATTTGGGGATTTCAACTTTCTCTGAAAAAAAAACAAACCAGGGTCTCATTTTCATTCAAGTTCAATACTTTACAAGGTCCGTTAATGCATCATTTAAGAAAGTCGCCTAGCTGGGTGGCATGGGAGCTCTTCAGGTCACGATCCATTGGCCAAAGACCCCAGGGCATACGCAGAACACGCTGGAGGGTTTACAGCTGTCAGATGGCCTGGAAGCATCTGGGTGTCTCTCAGGAGAACCCAAGCTCGCGGTTGTCCTGATCCGCTCTGCTGCTGAGCCAAATGAAGACAGATAAATGGACTTCACAAGACCCACAGCTAAATGTTTTATTAGGAGAAGCAGATTGGTGCCATAGTCGGATGCCCTTTTTAGTAGAATCGAATGTTGAAACCCTTGAAAACCCTAAATAAAAGATAGACCAGTTAAAGAAGTGATCAAAAAATTTCAAAAAAAGTGAAGACTGGCTGGACCTGGCCATCTGGTATATGGGGCCACCCCAGTCAGCAAACATTACTGAGGGAACCCCACTCCAGTTCACAAAATTTACCAAGGGAACCCCTCCCCCGGTCAGCAAGATATTCCCCCCATAACAGGTCCGCAGCCATCCGAGACCCTGATGTCCAGAGCTGAAATTTAATCCCTGTCCAGGTCTGCAGCTCTTCACCTTTTTGTATGGTTATGCTCAGGGCTCTCAGGTTTCATCAAAAGTTTGGAGTGAGACTACATCTGTTAGGGGCGGAGCATGTGTTTCACGGTCATTGCGTGAGACTTCAGAGCCCCGCCTACCGCAGTCATTGGATCTTTCTCTTCCACGTCCACCTCGTCTGCACTCCGTATGCACATCCATGTAATAATGTGCTTGCAGCGGGATCACGTGTAACTTATTTTGGAATTTACCCAGAAACATCAAATGCTATTTTCTGATTGGCTGGTAGTTAGCTAATAAAGGGCTTGCAGCGGGATCACGTGTAACTTATTTTGGAATTTACCCAGAAACATCAAATGCTATTTTCTGATTGGCTGGTAGTTAGCTAATAAAGGGCTTTCAGCCAGATCACATGTAACTTATTTTGGAATTTACCCAGAAACAACAAATGCTATTTTCTGATTGGCTGGTTGATAGCTAATAAAGTGCTTGTAGTGGGATCACATGTAACTTATTCTGGGATTTACCTGGAAACAGCAAATGCTATTTTCTAATTGACTGACAGTGGCTATTAACTCAGTATAACTGGGGACAGCTATGAATTCAGTGGAAAACTCCGCTCCGTATGCCCCCGGCTCATCCAGTAATCCTATATAATGGCACACCTCGGTTGGCGTTATTCCTTACTTCTCAGCATGAGAAACACAAGGTGTGGAGTGTGAGCGTATGAACTGGTTGAAATACATGTGTCTCACGGTCAATGTGAGAGACTTGAGAGTCTTGGTCATGCTTCACTAAAAATAGGTGGCCCTATTACCCTGGCCACTGTCCTCTGCTAAAGTATCTACAGTGGGAGAACAAGAAAGAGTGAGCTGGATGCCTGACTTTGTGTTCCACCCTGCAGCCTTTGCATGGGTATTGTTAGTACAAGGTCATGTTAAGACAGCTCTGTGTGCTGATAACATGAGGCCTTCAGCCTGTCGAGCCTCTGTCAGCTGTCCAAGGGGTCTAATAGGTAACCCCTGCTGTTTCATGCAGGTGTTAGGCTGTACTGGACCACAGCAAAGAGAAACTGGTTCATTCTCTCATTTAAGACACTATTTGCTGAACCTGAACTAAACAACTGTCGGCTATGCAAGATGACGTTTTTTTAGACTGAAACAAATGATGTAGCTATCATTGATTACAATATTAACAATTCGTGTTAGTATGATTGTATTGTAAATGGTATGGGGTATAAAGGGAACCATTAATACATTTTAAATATTGATTGTAGGGATCTCCTTAAATACTGGGGGGGTTTACCTTCTCTTCCCCCTGGTAGTTATGAGCTCTAATTAGTACTTGATATATGCTATTATACCATGGCATTGTTGAATTCTAGAATCTGTATGGTCAGACAAGTGTTGATAAATTTTCTATAACTGCCCATCTAGTGCCAGCCAGGAAAATCACAATAGTAAACCAATGTACTATTATAATCTTCAATTCTAACTAATTAGAGTTCATACACGATACTGTGCATTATGCTTTTAAATGCAAGGTTGCATTTAAAGGCACCCACCATGCAGTGCACATTATACATTTAAAAACATATAATGCATGGCTTGTTAAGCAATCACCCTCTCTTAACGGTTTTAGACTAATTTTATTCATATTTTTCTTATGATTGTTTAAGGAGGACCAAAGAACCTGAGGACCGATGCGGCTGGACCTGGCAAAGGGGATTGCCTGTTGGCTTGGGGGGTCACCTACCAGGCCGTTACGTTGTGTGGTGGGCGTGGCCATGCTCTATACCAGTGTGTGGTCCCTGACCTGACCTGATTGTTTAAAATTCCAATTATGTTATAGCTTGTAGGGACACTTGGAAGCTGCCAGTGATTCACAAGAAAATGTAATTTTCATATCACATAAAACATCTTTTTAATGGCAATATAATTCCGTAACAACTCTTTCCATGTGAAACCAAAAAAGTGCCATTGTTCAAAAATGTCTGACAATATTGTGCAAAACAGCACCACCCTCAGGTTGATAAAATGAACGTCTGTGAATCACTGATCTAATAGACTTAAATGTATCTCTCAGCATATTCTGTTTGATTGGATAGTTATGGACTAAAATGCATTTTTAAACCCACCCAGTGATGCAGTTCTTCCTTTGAAATAATTTAACGTGGCCTCAGTTTTTTACATCACAAAAACCTAGTATTTAAAACAGGGGGTGAATACTTTTCAAAGGCACTACAACAAAAAATAATCTTGTCCTTACCTGGTACTAAAATCGGGTACATGTCAGGTGACAGCAAATAACAGATTACTCTATAGAGAACAAATGTGTCATTATTCGTTTTACAAAACAGTCAGGCAGCACACAGAAAGCATGTGTGAAAAAGTAAATACTATTTCAGTAGCTAAATAATAAATAATAATGCTTCAGTAGCTTGTTGAACTACCTTTCATAACAATAACTTAGTGATAGACGTTTTTCACATGAATCAGAAGTACTTTGGTGACACATTAAATCCATGTCTGTTTATACACCGTGGTTGAAAAAGAACATGGCCAGCACAATATGCTTTGTCATAAACACACATTGAAGTGTTGATAGGGTGTTTATAGCTAAAAGGAAGGAAAGGCTGGACATGTACTTCAGTAGTGATCAAAAAAAAGAGAACGATAACTTACATATGTGCCTCTTGTGTGTTTCGGGCATCATTCACATGCGGTTCCTCAGGCTCTGCTGATTCCCTGTCAGCTGGGGGATCTCCCTGAAGTGATGGAGCAGGGTGATCTCCCGACAGAGGGGAACTGGGTTCCGCACTTTCATCAGCTCAAACTGTAGGGTGAAGCTGAACCTCTTCAGGTGCAGGACCAGGACTCTGCAGACACAGAAGAAAAGTCAGTGAGAAAGAAAGAGAGACGAATAGTACTGAGCAGGTGCTGCACTGACACATGTGGGAGGATGTCCAAGGAGAGATGATTGAAGTCCTCTGTCCTGGAGGACTGTGCTCCACAGCTGCCAGAAACCAAGGAGGAGGAAAGAGATACAAAGAAACTGAATATTTCGTAAATTCTGAATCACTAACACCTGGACCTTAAACAAGAACTGGATCCCTAACGCAGGTGTTTCACTGCTTCATGTCTTTGTGGCAGCAGTATGCAAGTCATTCAGACAGGTATATAAAACCAGTAAAACCTGCAGAGTGTACCTGGCACAAGTCTTCTGGCACAGCATCTCAAAACCCAGGTTTCCCTCTACAGGACAGGTGTACATGGCTGTCCTCTCGCAGGCCTGAATGAACTTTCCCAGCTCATTCAGCTTGGTGATCAGGCAGCTGAAGAACTTATTTTCATATAAAAATGGCGTTGTTTTACATTTTTCCAGCTTATTGTGTGATGTAGTATCTTTATTTTCATTTTTTACTCCTTAGTCAACCACACTATCCTAAAGAAAACAATCTTGACTTCAGAATAGCTTACTGGTTTTGTCTTACATTCTGCTCGTCTTCAGCAAGCTGCACTGAAAACAGGCGAATTAGATTTCTCAATAAAGCCGCCTTATGCTTTGCACTTGATCCATGTGTCGAATCCAGAAGATCAGCGAAATATCTGCAAAGTAAGAGAGACAGAAAATGAGAGCTGGTATCTTTACTGTCACTCAGATTGTTATTTTTGTAATCAGGTGTGCAACACATGTACAGAGTTCTGTGTGACAGTTTGTATGAAGTGGATACTTCTGCTGGATCCCTCAACAGGTAAGCAGATGGGACCAGCCCCCAATATTCCTCCTGCCTACTGATGTCCTTGCAGAAGGACTGTAGGAGGAACAGACACTGCAGGGTGGTGTTCATGTGATAGGTCTCTTAATAAAGTTAAATTACAGATTTGCCACTGTGATCATACATATGACAAATGTCAGTAGCATGGAGGAAACAAGAACACATTCTGTTTTGGACTGGGAATCTGGGATACTGCTGTATTGTGAAATCACACTGGTAATATCTCTGATCTATGTACCTCAGAGTCGACAGTGACAAGGCTGGGGCTCTGGCTGCTTGGGAGAGCATTGCTGTTTCCAGGCGTGCTTTGCACCACTGTATCCGACGCTTTGAATTGCATTTGGTGATGTAAGGCTTGGATGCACATGCTCAGCCATGGAAACCCATTCCATGAAGCTCTCTGTGCATAGTTCTTGAGCTAATCTGAAGGCCACACAAAGTTTGGAGGTCTGTAGCTATTGACTCAGAAAGTTGGCGACTTCTGCACACTGTGCACCTCAGCATGCACTGTCCCCATTCTGCGATTTTATGTTGGCCTACCACTTTGTAGCTGAGTTGCTGTTCTTCCCAGTTGCTTCCACTTTGTTACAATCCCACTAACAGTTGACCGTGGAATATTTAGTAGGGAGGAAGTTTCACGAATGGACTTATTGCACAGGTGGCATCCCATCATGGTACCATGCTTGAATTTACTGAACTCCTGAGAGCAACCCATTCTTTAACAAATGTTTGCAGAAGCAGTTTTCATGCCTAGGTGCTTGATTTTATACACCTGTGGTCATGGTAGCGACTGGAACACCTGAATTTAATGATTTGCAGGGACGTCCCAATACTTTTGGCAATATAGTGTATTGCAAAGGTGGCATCCTATGACAGTACCACGTTTAGAATTCAATGAGCTCTTCAGAACGGCCCATTCTTTCACAAATGTTTGTAGACCTGATTGCATAGCTAGGTGCTTGATTTTATACACCTGTGGGAATGGGTCTGAATGAAACACCTGAATTCACTGATTAAAAGGTATGTCCCGGTACTGTTGTTTATATAGTGTGTCTTGGCTTCCTTCTCAGGGATCTGAAAGGTCCATTGTTAGGTGTGATGCCTTTTGTCACCACCAGGGGGGACTGGCGCTCCTCTACATTACTATAAGTGATTTGGAGGAAAGAAGAACACATTCTGTTTTGGACAGGGAAACTGGGATACTACTGTATTCTGAAATCACACTGGTAATATCTCTGATCTATGTACCTCAGAGTCGACAGTGACGAGGCTGTTGCTCTGGCTGCAGAATCCCAGCAGTCACCTGTCACCCGTCCATCCCTGTCTGAACTAGAACAACCAGAACTGCTACTGTGAGCAGAGAGTTCAGGTGTGAAAGAGTAACTGATGAAGTTAGAGCTCTAAGAAAAACCTGGGCACTACCTCTCCGTCGCTCTCGGCTTAACACGTTTCAGCCGTGGAAACGTGCCTCCAAACTTGAATCTGATGAAAAATTATTAAAAATAATGAAACTGCTAAATCAGGTCACATGGTATGAAAATGCACGACGGAATGATTTTTTTCTATCCACAGGAGCACTCTACCGGCTTTTTGGTATTACTGTCATGGGGATTGAAACAGAATCGAATTGTAATTACCATGTTAAAGCGAAAAGTGGAGATCTAACTCAGTGAAAAAACAAGTAAAATCTGACATCCAGTCTCCCTTGGAAGCTCTGGGAGTGTCCCATAAATCGAGCTCGGAGCCCCCCCCCACACACACACACACACACACACACACACACAAAACTAATACTATCCTTGGGCGGTAATTATCAATACTGTAGCGCCGGCGAGAAGGCTCCGCTTAACGAGCATTAGCATTTCCCGCAATGCTGGCCAGCCGCGTAAATAGCCCCTGTGTGTATGTGTTATTGTAAATGGTGTTCCCGATTGTCGAGTGTGCTCTTGCCTGTGTCATGGTGAATCCTGCCCGATCCTCGTCTCTCCAGCCATTATATAACTACCCACCGTGTGTGTGACTTACCGTCCAGAATTTGCGAAAGGTTAAATAACTCTATTAGATGCGTTCAGTAGCTCGTTCAGCGAAACTTTCCTTGCATAAAGCAGATTTGAAACACTTTTGTTCCGATATGCAAAAAAACAGCTTATTATTTTGGCTAATTACTGCTAAGGAGTAAACTAAATACCACCAGTAACTCATATGAGAAAAATAATATTTGTAGTTGAAGTCTAAGTCTCACCATTGTACCTTAGCTATTCATGTTTATTAAAAACGCAAACCTAACAGCTCGTCACACAGTCAGCTAACTAGTCCAAACACTAACAAACAGTGGTTTGGTTACGTCATACTTTAGCTAGGATAGGATGAGCGGTGATTGACTCCTGTGGGTGCTGTCTGAGAACACCCGTGCTGTAGTTTCCAGGAGCTGAAGGACTTTCTCATGGCACTATCAACAGAGCTAACAGCCATTTGTATTACTCACTGTAGTGTCACTTCCAAACATTATGGGAACAGCAGCCATCTGGGACAACTCAAATCAGCTAATATCAGGAAAGCAGCTGCCCAAGCATAGAGTTTTAAATAGAGTTTTAACTGTCATACGTTTCAAATACGTTTTTCCTACGGCATTCATAGGATAAACAATAATAACAAATGAAACAAAACAATGTAGACAGTTCTTATTAATAAATTAAAAATTAATGAATATTAATAATTAATAAGAAACTTTGCGATACATTCATATGCCTCTAATGGATGCAAAAGGAGTACCCTGAAAGCAATCCGATAACTTCGATACACTGATCTTGTGAATTCTCAATTGTCAGTGGGAATTCCAGTAAGTTTTATTTTTATATTTATATATTTGTATTTATTTTCTCATGATCAAACATTTTCTATTTTTTTATTAGGCAAAAAAACTGAACCCAGAACGTTAAGTGTGATTCCATAACTTGAGAACAGGTCATAGTCATAATGAAAGTAAAAAAGAAAACTCTCCATGCCTTACTAGTTTCAAACCTGAGGCAATAGCTATCATTACATTTCGGATCTAGCTAAACATTAAACACAGCGTTTTATGCTATAAACAAATTAGTACTAGACACAAATATGCGATGTCTGACTTTTCTGACTGTTCTCACCCCTCTGTAAACTCTTTGGGAGGCTATGGATGGTGAGATGGTGAGCTCACAATACCGACTGGTCGGATAACTGATCCTAAGTCCGGGTGGTCGTTAAACTGATAGGTCGCTAAGTGAGTCTGTACACGTATCTCCAAAAATTCAATATTTCAGGACAGTGACGTCTGTACATTCAGGTCCGGTGGAGCCAGGCCCCACAAGATGTCGCTGTTGAGCAGTACACGACATGATCAGTAATTCAGTCTAATAATATATATATTTCTTCACAACTAACAAATATTGTTGTTCATTTATTACATATGGCAGTGGTAGCACTGTCATGCATTCCAAAGGACCGTCGTGCAGCTTTTCGTTTCAAGCAGTGAGCGTCACTGGTGAGCTGCATTACCGCAAGGTTGTTTTGACTGTATGTTATGGACCTTACAGCAATGGGCTTCCCTGCTTTGAAATGTGGCTTTGGATGTGATCATCTTAATCACTTAATCATTGCTGAGGACCCGAGCGGCTGGTCCAGGCTAAGGGGACACCCACGTAACACCTGGCTGCGGCAGATGGATGGCCATTTCCAGAGGGTGGGACAGAACCGTGTGTCTGCCTGGGAGGTCGCCAGCTGGGATCCCGAGGCGTTTTGTCATGTGGTGGGTGCAGCAATGCGTTGCATCAGCGCATGCTTCCTGACCTGACCTGTATATATACCAAGCTCCTAGAGGTGGCCCAGCCCATGCACAACCCTAGTGCAGCAGGGCCTACGTGAGCAGTGCAACTTTGCTTGTTCCCCCTCACATTAATCCAAACTTAATATGAATAGGCAAGCAACACTTTTCACTAATGTAAAAAAAACCGCGCATTGTAGAATGTGTAAATATTACGGAATTTAATGTATTTAATCAAGCGTTTTGCTGTACTACAGCCCTTTCCGCAACATCTCCTCCATAATTTATTCTAAGAAACGTAGTTCATAACAGTGCACGTGAGTGGAGCGAAGCGATGAGAATTTCCGCTCCCCCGCTCGCAGCCGCTCCGGTCAGTTTTTACCCCTCTCCAATTAAATCGTTCACCACTCAAGAAAACAATCTAGCGATCTAGAAGTTAGCCTACCTGCATGTGTTCGTACTGTTAGAGAAAGCCAGAGTACCAAGTGGAGGACCCATGTGACACAGGGTAGACATGCAAACTCCATACACACAGAGCAGACGTTAGTCTACAACCCCCCAGCCCAGGAGGAGTGAGGCAACAGTGCTACCCACTGAGCCCCCACATAAAAAAAAATATTGAAGGATGGAATTTTTCACAAAAGAATGCTGTTGCATCACTCCAGTAGATTCCCAGACACTTGTAGGATCTACGCCAAGGCATAAATAAGTTCTTCTGGAAATTCATGGATCTAATACCAATTATGAGACATTGTCATGGTGTTTATTTTGGCATTTCATTGTATCTGACTGTAAAATATGTACAAAGGACATGTGCAAAGGACAGAGATGGTCATAAAATTGCAAATAGCTTATATATACTTCTAGTGATAAACCAAAACTAAGGAGAGTCATTGTTTCTCCATGATTAATCCACAAGACTTCAACATAGGGTGCAAATTTACATAATCACATAAACTTTATTAGTTAGTGTGTTCTAGATGCAGCTTCTGACTAAAGTTTAATATTTGTTCAAAAAAAACATCACAAAGAAGCAAATTTGTAAAAATGAATTGACATTTTATTACGGAATATGCTGTTTTTTTTCTTAGTGCAGTTATTTAGGGTATTATACCTGTCATGTCCAGCGCCGCCCTACCGGTCCTTTTCCCCGATGTTTCCCGCAGGCGGGGCTGCTGTTGATAGCCGCGCCTGTTAATTGTCATAGTTACCTCGTGTTTTCGCCCTTTGTTAATCAACCACAGGTGCCCGTCGTTTACTCCTCCATGTTTCTTTGTATAAGAGATCCCCAGTCCTGTGCTCCCGTGTCTGTCATTGTAGTTGTCTGCAGCGTTGTGTGCCCCCCCCCCGTATCTGCGGAGGAAATAAAGGCCCCACACGGGCCTCAGCTTTCTTCCCGACTACCTCTTCCTTCATTCTGGCGTCATGCCTCGCAGTTCCGCCCGCCAGCATGACAATATTACTTAACATAATATCAAAATACAATCTAGATTAATGTGCAAGCATGCAATAGTAACTTCTCTGTATCTGATTTACTTCACTAGGCAATATGTTGAGTATAATTGTAATGAAAACAAAAGAAAATAAATCACTGTAACTGGTTAGTGCGATTTGTTCTGTTTTTACTGATAGTTACTTCAGAGAGGAAACAAACTTTACAAGATATTCAGAGCTGATGATTTCACTGTTCCCCATCAAAAATGTATTCCAATCTGTTTACATAAGTCCTTGTTTCTCTTCCACCATCAGTGATTTGCTGAGACTCCTACATCAGTAGATGTGAAAGCTTTTGCTGGGGTGCCTGCTGTACATGGAGCTCACTTTATGTGTGCTGTTACATTCACTTTTCTTGGGCAGCAAACATTTAATCGCCTGTTGTTCAGTAGCTTCCTCTTCAGCGTGCCTGTTCTGGGTGCCCTCAGTGAGCTCAGTTGCCTTGTGGAACATATCGGATCACCTGCAGTAACTCAGCAAGGCTGGAGATGACCGACAGGATGCAGACAGCAAAGAAAAAGCAAAGGAAAGTAGTTTTCTCTTTGGCCCGGGCAATAAAGCAATCCACAGCATAGGGACAGGGTCTGTGTTGGCATGTGTATGAAGCCTCGACCTTGAAGCCGTACAGCCACCATTGTCCAATCAGGAAAGTCACTTCAATTATGATCCGGAAGACTACGTTGATGACGTAAATGCAGCGCAGGTGGCGGTCTTCCTCATGGTCATGTATAGCAGTCTTCTTCTTTTTCTGGTGTGCCGTGTAGATGAAGAACAGCAGCGTCGGCGTGAAGATTAATATGATTTGGCAAATCCAAAAGCGGTATGGAGAGAAGAGGAACACCACATCTTGACATACTTCAGTGCAACCTGGCTGCTGTGTGTAACAGGCAAACTCCTCACCCTCAAATATCCCACTGGCCACGCTGCCCAGGAGTAGCATGCGAAGCAGCAGCGTGAGCAGCACCCAGAAACGGCCATGAAACGGGGCTCTGGCCTGCAGGGAGCTGAAGAGCACGCCAAGCATCCTCGATTCTGCCATGGCGATGAGCGTCTGTGAGCTTAGCCTCCCAGGGCTTCTCTTAAATGCAGAACCTCAATAATTAAAAATAAAATACTTTTAAAAGAGAATATTTACTGTAAAAAATGTCATTAAAAAATTGAATGTATCAGCTAAGACAGATCTCTTCTGTAAGCTAAAGGAGTTAGAAATATTTAGTTTAAGCAAAGAAGCAGAGGGCAAACCACAAACCGTGTGCCTTGGCTACGCGATCGAGAATAAGAAGGACAAACGGTGGTTTGGGGAGGCGGAGTTTCCAGATTTCCTGATTCACATTCCCATATTCTCCCCAGCTAGATTCACATTCCCATATTCTCCCCAGCTAGATTCACATTTCCTTAATTCCAGGAACCAGAGTAATATCTGGAGTTTCACTCCTTATTTACTCACTATCAGATATTGCAGATGACACTTGCAAATGGAATTTCTTCCACACCTATTTTCCAGGGGTGAATTCAATTGTTTTTAAATATTTCTTCCTCAGTTTACAACTGTCAAGTGAAACAAACTTGTTTTATCCAAAGGAAAGTTCCATAAATTTAAGTTAAACGATTTTTGATATGTCAGTCAAAGGAATTTCCAAAACTCCAAAATTTAAAGAAGCTTTATACTATCGCACTAGATTTAAATTGGTGTCTGGTGTTGCAAAAAGCGCAGGAGAAGCCTTAATTTATTTGTCATAATAGAAGTGAGTTACTGTGAATAAGATCCCTGTGCAAATAAAAGGGATTGTAACAAACGTTTTATATTATTACTGCCATATTTTCTGCACTTGCAATAAAGTACTTGCTTGCTAAACTAACATTTGCTACTGTCACTGAATATTCATGTAAGGGTGAAATCATGCAGAAGGCTCCTGTGTCATTAATAATGTGGAGAACTGTACATAGACATAAGGCTGTGTCCATGGTTAATTGCCTCGTCCGACATACAATAGCGATTTGGGACTGCAGCTGGTCAGAGGGGTAAACCAGTAGTGAGACATTTACATAATAAAGTAAAATAGATGTGGTTGACAGTAGTAGGTGGATATTGCATTCTAAAATTCCAAATTAGAGGTGGGGGGACAATAGGCAGCTCAGTGAGTAAGTGTCGCTCTCCAGGGAGGGGCTGGCCTCCTAAGATGGAAATGGTTGAGTGTGGCACAGAGGGAGGACAAATCAGAGCTCCTTAAGACTGAATAGAAGTAAAAACAGGGCAACAGTTTAAGAAGGCATGTAGAAAATGGCATAAGCAGATGAGAAAAGTGTGGCCAAAAGAAGGGTCATTAGATCCAGAAATAGTGGACAAAGTAGAGAAGATATTACGAAACAAAGCACTTGGGTTGCAGAGGATATGGTGGAGTGTATCGGATAGATTAATTTTATGTGTGGAAAAGCAACCAGGCCAGGAAGATGCAAAGCATGGGGCAGATGAACTGGACCTGCGTTAGAAACCTGAAAGGGCAGAGAAGCGATCCTTGCTGACTGGTTGCTCACATGAGCCGGCACATGAGAGGGCTATACAGCAGAAGAAGAATAAACCAGAGGAGACGATGGTGTGTGCTTCGGCTCCTCCTCCCCGTCATCTTGAGGGAGAGGGGCAGGATCTGCAGGTGCGGCCTCCTCTCTGCTGACAGCAAGCGGCCGCTGGAGCGCCCCCACTTCTCCCACCCCCTGAAGCTTTGGGAAATCAGCAAGACCCATTGAGGCCTGAGAGAGGGACAGGATGGGATCGATCTAAAGAAGGGGGACTAAGACCAAAACACACACAAAGTGGACAAACCCCTTTGTGGTGATGCCTAATCTCCAAGGGCTCCAAGTGCAGCCAGGTACTGCATGGAACCAAGGAATTCGCCAACCCCCTTTCTGGCCCCAAGACGACATGAGATTCTATGCTGCCATCCAGGAGATTGATGGCATGTTGCAGCCTAGTACTTGGGAATGGAAGCAGGTCCTGGAACAGAAGCTCATGTCGGCATACAGAGCTGTCAGCCGGACCTGGGATAACCAGAAGCTGAACAGACGCATGGATAGTCACAGAGACTTCACTGTTACTAGCCAGTTCTTTCCTGAAGAAGATAAGGCCGCAGAAGATTGGGAAAAAGACTTCTGTGCACATCAGCAAGTTCCACAAACCATCGTCATTTCAAACCTATGCATGTCAAAATAAAGAACAGTGTCTGCCTGACTGACGAACAACAACAGTGGTACAGGGGAGACTTTGTACCCCATGTGTCATACAGCAAGTCCAATGCTATTGAATGGAATGAACTGGGCCCTTGGCTGCGAAAATGTGAGCAGAGAATGAACTGGGTGTGTGTGGAGATAGGCGGAGCAGTGAGCAGTGATGGACAGGTCTGTAAAGCCTATTTCATACTTCATGTGTTCCACGTGCGCTTCCGGGCTGGGGACGGTCGTCCGCAGGGCAGCTTGTGTTCGTACCTCATTTGGCTGTGGATGCGGATGGTTGCGGTCAGCGCATGTGTACTGCAATGACATTCCCCCAGACCAGTAGAGGGCAGATGTCGTCGTCCTGGTCTGAATGAAGCTTACATTCTCAAAGAGATACGGTTTTAATTATTTGAAAAAAAGGACCAATTATTATACTTTACCAACCCTTGTGGGGAAACTCTCTTGCATGCCTCCCCCAACTTGCTCTCTGTAGAGTGAAGCAAGCTGGCTACAAAGAGCAGCCTCCCACAGCAGCACCCAGGGGGCTGACAGTTAACCTTGATCAAGCACCTGCAGATGTGCCGAGGGCGGGCACAAACCAGCAACCTTCCAGTTATGGGCATAGGTGCATAACTCATTGAGCCACATGCAGCCCCCTTCTCAAATCTTCACACAACATTTGTTTAGAGCACAAGAACAACAACAATAGAATGGCCTGGCAGTGAGCTGCTTTTGCTTCTGGCAAAAGCAGCTTCTTTTGCTTCTGTGGATGAGGCGAAGATGCTGGCAAAGCCTTGTGTGGTGTTTGTGTGTTTATCACCCAGCCAGTATTCATGGGTCTCGTAGACCCGCAATGTTTTGGGGTTTTTAAAACAATAAAAATATTTTTTTTTGTAAAACTAACAGATGTTGGCTTTGTCTCACAAACAATATAAAAAGTAAATATGTTTAATATTTACTATTTACCTCTGCCTGATCATGTTTCTCACTGATAGTACTATTGATTTTTGTGACTGGAAATCAATAATAATCAAGACATAGGTGGAATGTATCATTAATCTTGAACAAATATAAATGAGACAAGATTTCCAGAGTTATCAGTGTTTATTGTTTTGAACTGAACAAATTGAAAGGACAAAGGAGTTTCACTGTGTGTGCATTGCAAATGTACTTCTCCACTTGATGCATGCATGCCGATCTGCTGATATGTGAAGTCGACGCTGCCACCTACTGGATATACCTAGTCAATTATCTTGCACATGCGCAGTCGACGTCTACAGTTTCTGCTAGACATAAAAATCTGGGCCACACGCGGACCATCCGCAGCCAACTCCTAATGACGAAAATGTATGTGACTTCCCGCCTTGCACAACCAAAAGCACATGTGGAAAAGTGAAGTATGAACTGGTCTTAAGTGTGAAGAGGGACAGAAGGACAAAGCGGGGGAAGAACAAGAACAAAAAACAGGGGGGTGAATTACCAGAGTGACTCGGAAAAATACCTGAATGCTATGGGCTAGGAGAAAAAATGATTTTGGAAGAGTAATGTCAGCAGAGCCTCTAGTGGATCACCCTAAATCTGATTACAGACCCTACAAGGTTCAGTACCCTCTATCTCCAGAAGCAGCGGTGGGTAGATTCATGTTGATCTGGTGAGAAGGAGGGCAATTAAAGAAATTTCCTACTCTCCTGTTAACTCTCTTATTCTGCCAGTGGGGAAGGCTAGCGGGACGTGGCATTTTGTGCAGAATTTGTGAGGGGTTAATTCTGCCATTCATCCTCATGCACCCATTATCCCAAACCAGATCATCATTTTATCATCAATGCCAGCCACAGCTAAGTGGTTTTCAGTGATCAATTTGGTTAATGCATTTTTCTGTATTACAGTGCACCCAGACTCATTACTGGATTGCCTTCACTTTCCAGGGGATGAGATGGACCTGGACTATGATGCCCCAGTGATATACTGAGGCACTGTATATATACGGACATGAGGTGGAGTGAAATCTTGAGGAGTTTCAGGCTCCATGCAGTAGTGTAATAATCTAGTTCTTTGATGATATGCTGTTGTGTTCTAACACCCAAAGTGCATATCCAAACTGGCAAAGGCCTTATTGCATTTCCTGGCCAACAATGGGCACCAGGGGCCAGTAAAGAGTAATTGCAGTTGGACAAAAATAAAAAAAAACGGACAATTACTTGGAACATGTCCTGACAGGAGACAGAAGTATGGTCACTAGGACCAGAATGCGTTCAAGCAATCCGAACAGTGCCAAAGCCAGAAACAAAGAGACAACTATTGTCTTTTCTAGGGATGATTGGCTACTGCAGACCCTGGATGCAGGACCACACTAAAAGGGCCTACCCATTATTATATCTAATTTGCGGCCAAGCACTAGCATTGACTGACAAAACAGAGTGGACGGACAAAGCTGAAACTGTTCTGACTGACTTGAAACAAGCTCTGATGACTGCAACTGCGTTAGGGATTTCAGATTAGCAGAAACCTTTTATGTTGTTTGTGGATGGGTGCTCTTTTCTCCTGGAGAGCGGCAGCCGAGACACATCTAATGCTGTAGTGCCCATGGATGGACACTTGGTTGAGGCGTCCAAACTCCCATGCTGACTCACGTATGCCAGGTATTAAAAAGGGAAAAGGCTGACCGTGTATACGGATTCTCAAAATGCTTTCAGGAGTTTATCACGAACATGAGGCATTGAAGAAACGAAGAGGGTCCAAATAGGTGCCACGGAGGAGAAGGCAGGATGGAAGCAGAAATATTCCCTCAGGAATATTTGGGAACTAGCAGACCTTGGGTGTTTCTCAATATGCGTACCTGACTGTACTTGTATTCTCGTGTCCCCATTTTACGTCATCTTTTATTGCCAAAAACCTGTTCCAATACTCAACAACAGAAGTACAAATGACAGTAAAAATCCCCGGTTGTTGGTCTTGCCCTGCCCCAAATATCAAGGATACATTGGTTGCATCCTCACCAAACAAGACCAATCCCATGATTCATTGTGGCCCAAGTTCATTTTTGGGAAGCAAGTTAGCAAGACCAGTCTTGCCAAGACCACAAGTATGATCTTTGTATTTTTGGTATCGACAAACAGCCCTTATCTTTCTAGTGCCGCCTACCCAGAGATGGCAACGACAGCGCATGGTCTGGACCACGCATCGAAGGATAGAATGGCTGCAGTGGTGTCACAGCTGTGGCGCGCCCCAGGGTTTGTGGCTCAGGTGGCAGTGTTCTGTCAGAAATGCATAATGTACCTGAAGTACAAGACAGGGAGAGGTGTCCAAACTGGCCACAACCCTTGTTCCTGAGAGCCCATTTGACCATTTGCAGATGGATTCCATCCAGCTGACCCCACATAAGGGTTATAGGTATTGCATGGTGAAAGTTGACCGGATTTCCAGATGGGTAATGGCTTTCCCATGTCGGTGTGAGCTGAGTCAGTGGCTAAGGGACTGCTTCACGAGATCGTACCCAGATAAGGGATTCTGCACAGGCTGACTAGTGATCATGACTCTCATTTTGTCATTTTGTTATCTGAGAGTTGACAGAGTGGCTCCAGTCTGATCTCAGACATTACTGTACCTGTCACCCTCAGAGTGGAGGGAAGGTGGCCTGACGCCTTATCCATAGCCTTAATGTCCATGCGAGGGCACACTCACCAGTAGCCAGTTTGAAGTTCTGACAGATCGACCAATGCGTGTTCCACTACCTGGCAGTGATAACATCAATTGGTGTGGTGTGTGCATGACTGGGTTAAGTCCTTGGGTTTGTGATTGGAAGGTTGCAAGTTCATGCCCTGATTGATTCATATTAGTCATATTTTCTGTTGGGCCCTTGAGCAAGGCCCTAAACCCCCTAAAGTGATCCAAGGGTGCTGGATAAGTGGCCTAACCGTGCACTTAGACCTTAAGCTTCACTCTTAACTGTATATACACTCATCGGCCTCTTTGTTATGTAAACCTTGCTAGTACCAGATTGGACCCCCTTTTGCCTGCAGAACTGCCTTAATTCTTCATGGCATAGATTCACTGGCATAGGTCCTTGAAACATTCCTCAGAGACTTTGGTCTATGTTGACATGATAGCATCAGGCAGTTGCTGCACATGAAAGAAAATATCCCCCACACCATTACGCCTCCACAGGCAGCCTGAATTGTTGGCAGGATAGATCCAAGCTTTCATGTTATTTACATCAAATTCTGAGAAGAAATTGAGATTCATCTCTTCAGGCAACATTTTTCCAATCTTCCATTTCCACGTTTTGGTGAGCCTCTACTCACTGAAGCTTCAGTTGCTTGCTCTTAGCGGACCGGAGCAGCACCTGATGTTATCTTCTGCTGCAGTAGCCTATCTGTTTCAAGGTTGCGTGTTCAGAGATGCTCTTCTGCATACATTGGTTGCAATGAGTGGTTATTTGAGTTACTGTTGCCTTATTATCAGCTTGAACCAGTCTGGCCATTCTTCTCTGAACTCTATCATCAAGAAGATACTTTTGCCCAGAAAATCGCCGGTCACTGGATGTTTTGGTCTTTTTTGGCCCATTCTCTGTAAACTATAGAGATGGTCACGACTGAAAATCGCAGTTGATCTGCAGTTTCTCATACCGGTTCATCTAGCAGAAGCAACCGTGCCACGTCCAAAGTCACTTAAATTACTTTTCCTCCTCATTCTGGTGTCTGATGTGAACATTAACTGAAGCTCATGACCTGTATTTGCATGATTTTATATTTTGTGCTGCTAACATATGATTGGCTGATTACATATTTGCTTCAAGCAGTTGAACAGGTGTACCTAATAAAGTGGCCAGTGCGTGTATGTGTTTCTCTCAAACAACAACAAGATGGAATATGCAAAGAGAAACATTTCAGTGTACTTATTCTCATACTTATGCAATTGGAAAATAAAGGATCATTTTCTTTTATGATGTTGTATCAAATATAGTAACAGCAACATATCCAAGTTTGGTGTAACCGAGTTGATGCAGTCTGGGTCTTACCAACTACTCTCCAGTGCTTGTCTATTTATTGGGAAACCAAATGTTCCCACGTTACTGATTTAAGTGATGGGGTAGGCTCCCTGAACTCTAGCTTCGCCGGTATGACTGACTGTAATCAGCGTTAGTTGTAACCAACTCACAGCCATAAGGTTTTCCGTGTGGAACATCTACTTGTCAACTTAGGTTCCATCCACGTCAAGAAATATATTGATTCGTTTCATTATGCATTCCAAACTGAAACTGATGTAACCCAACAATACATGATGAATATGTGCGCTGTTACAGCCCTGCAGCCTCCAAACCAGAATTGAACTCCACCATGTCCGACGCAAATTCTCTTGCAGCCATTTTTCACTTTATCTCTGACAGGGGGCGCTGCACTGTCACGATGTGGGGGGAGGATGAACAGTGTCAGCTTGTTCACGCTATTCTCCTTTTGGAGTATCAAAATTAACTAAGTTAAAATAATCAAAAATAGTAATGTGTTACGGCTTCGAAGCACCTGTTCTATCCGTCCATTTCCTGTATCCGCTGGTCCTATGCAGGGTCACAGGGGTCCAGAACCTATGCCAGAAGCTGTGAGCACAAGGCAGGGAATAACCCAGGATGGGGACAAACCCATCGCAGGGCACACATACCATTTACACTTATGGACAATTTGGTAACTCCAATTCACCTTAGTATGTTTTCAGACTGTGGGGGGAAAACCAGAGTACCTAGAGGAAACCCTACGATGACATGGAGAGAACATGCAAACTCCACAGATAAGGAGCCATGGCAGAGACTCAAACCCAGGTCCCAGGTGTGAGGCAACAGTGCTAACCACTGTGCCAGCAAATAATGCATGCATTTTGTATTTAATTTGAAATCTTTTATTGCAGTAATACGCAGCATCCATCTTCAGACCACCTTCCTTGTGATGGTCATGGTGGCAACACAGCTAATAGGTCCCATCAGCCCTTGCACTCTCTTAATATAAGGTTGTTGAATCATTGCAATCAATGTGAATTCGGTTATTACGACCAGTAAAAGAGACATTGTGTGAGTTTGAGTAAATATAAATATATTTCAACAACATGATGGATGTTGGCAATTTTTGCATTACTAATGAGATTAGCACCTTACATTTTACCTTTGACAATATCTCTAGCAAAGATTCCTGCTTGACCAAGGGCATGGTGATGTTTATACAGCAGCCTTTGCTGAAATAAAAAAAAAACAGCTGTGTTTATTGTTCCAAATGATTGTTTTTAATCATTTTTGCACTTCAAAGACCAGGAAATTGAATCATCAGTCCAACACATAGTAATAGTAATTTATATTAATGATAATAGATTTCCATTGTTTTCCATTCATTGCAGTCTCTCTACATTCTCTACCATGCAGGGAGCATAAACACACACAGGCAATTAACACAACTGGGATGAAATGAGGCGCAGGGAGCAAGTGCCCGGGAAGGAGAGTAAATTGAGTTGCAGAAGAGCTCTGAGGAGGCGGTGCAGGGGTCCCAGGGGGAGCTGGGGGCAGCCGCTGGCATTCTCACTCAGTCCCAGGTTCATCTAGAGTGAGGGGGGGAGAGGGAACGATAAATAGCAGCAATGGTGTCAAAAAGAAGAAAAAAAAAACGGGATCATCTGCAGCACCGAACAAGATGGTCGATAGCTACGGCCTGGAGAGTCAGGCAGGAGATTTCTGTTTAACAACACGGCACTGCTAAGGGGGCACTTTGAAAAGAAGTATGGATTCTGGAAGGTGGTGTAATCAGTCACCCTCCCCCCCCACCTTACAGATTTGGAGGCAGGGTTTTGTGGCTGCTGCTGACCAAACAGGAGTGTTGAAGATGTGACAGGTGGCCACTGTCCTTGGTGCCGCAGCTGAGCATTAAGCATGTGTGGGTTCCACAGGCACCATCGTGACAATTCAGGGGATATAAAGGCAGAGAGAGACTGGACAGTGTTCATGCTCCCCTCACACCATCTGTGATTTGCCGAGGCACTTACGCTGTGAGCTCTTCAGGCCTGTGTGTCGGCTTCACTTTGCGTGTGGTGCTACGCTGGGATTTTTTGGGGAGCAACTTCTTCATTGGCTCTTGTTTGGAAGCCTCCTTATTGTCCAAGTCGTGTAGGCTCTCAGTGCTGTCGCTGTGCTGTAAAAACTTGCAGGAGTCACGTATCCACTTATAGGACATAAGCAGCAACTCAGCAAAGTTTGATGCAGCTGATAAGATGCCAACGGCGAAGTAAAAACGAAGGAAAAGTGTCTTCTCCTTTGGTCTGGAGGTGAAGCAGTCCACAGTGTAAGGGCAGGGAAAGCGACTGCACTGAAACTTGGCCTCCACCTCAAAGCCGTACCACCACCACTGGCAGAGCAATAAGGCCACCTCAGCTAAAAGGCGGAAGGCTACGTTGACCATGTAGAGATGCTGCAAGTGGATGTCCTCCTTAAAGCTGGTGCTAGCGTCGTGCTTCTGCATCCCTGTCTTCTTGTTTTTGTAGTGAGTTGCGTACATGAGAAAGATCAGTGACGGTGTGGAGATGAGCACGATTTGGAAAACCCAGAAGCGGAACATGGAGATAGGGAATGCCTCATCGTAGCACACCTGCTTGCAACCCGGCTGCAAGGTGTTGCAGATAAACTCGGCCTGCTCATCGGCAAACATTTCGCTGGCCACGGTGCCCAGTATCAGCATGCGAAGCACCAGCATGAGCAGCACCCAGAAGCGTCCCAGAAATGGGGACTGGGCCTGCAGGGAGTCGAAGAGCACACTAAGGAAGCTCCACTCCGCCATGGTAAGAACTTAGAAACAAACCCCAAGATTTCTTCGTCCGAGGTCAGCTGTGTATGTGAGACTCCTGACGATCAGAGTCAACTTTCACTAAAGGATTTCAAAGGTTAACATTTCCATTTACAGCCTAAAAAATCTGTTTTGGTTACTTGAAGTTAATCTGAGTTTGATATTTCTGGACATCGGCCCGAAATCTGTCGTTGTCTTGAAGGATGTTTGTTTGATTTATTATAACTTTGCAGTCCTTCAGCCACTAATCTGATGCGATTCCAGGTTGTATCAGGGTAATAAAAGCAGGCGTATTCACATGCTGGCCAGGAAAATCATGTAATTATGGGCGGAAAAAAACATTTATCTTATGCCCTATAAGAAGAAAGCAAAAAAAAATATATATGTATCAGATATTGTGGCAGGATGAAAAATGTTAAATTCATTAGCTTTCAGGTATGTACTCAATGTTTACTTTTAATTCTTGGAGAAACATACCTACTAATCACAAAGTTGCCTAACTCAGTCAAACCAACCGTTTAATCAAATGAATTTAATTGACTATTGCCAGGTGCATTCAGCATTGAGCCAAAGAAGCACTATTCACCTACTGCTACAAGTACAATTTGGACAAACTTGTAGAATCATCTAAAACACTGATATATGTATATAACTCCTAATAAAATTGATCTTTATTCGGCTTTCTTCAATGTTTAGATCATGATCAGTGGGGCACGAGACTTAGGATGGTGACTAGACCCTAATAAGCAATAAGCCACCTCAGTACCTGAAAGCAAAACCAATAAGGAAATTCCTTAAAAGCTATATCCTTTGACTGCATTTTTTGATACCTACGTGAAAGACCTTCCCTAACTGCAGGAAAAGTATCTCTTTATGCTGCAGCATTAAAAACTGATGATGAGGGGCTGTCTGGTGCCAGGAAAAGATCATGTGGTAGCCCCTCTCACATGGCCCCTCAGAGGGTAACCTGTCTTCATTACTGCTCTCCAAACCACTGTTCATCCGTCCAGCAGCAAACATCTACTGATGTACGTTTTTAAAAGTTGCTTAGGTGAAATGGTGCAAGTCAGCAAAAGCCCTATTCGGATGCCAGTTGCACCTGGCGATGTAATGTAATTGAAACAATTACCAAAGTCCATAAATTAAATCCAATCTGCCATTTCTATAATTATTAGAAGCCATCAGAGTAAAAATTCAAGCACAAATTCCTTTCATCTGAAACAAACTGCTTTTGGTAATAATAGTGCACAGGGCTGCTGCTACAGATCTTGGGTCCCCCAACCCAGGCCAATCCAATTACGTTCAAAGTTTTTTAGGGCCCCTTTTACTCAGGGGCTCTTAGAATCATCCTACCCGTCCTCCCCTATTATAGTGCCCCTGGTAGTTCAGTCCGAATTGTTATCTTGGTAATAAGGTCATATCTATGAAGAGGGGCCAATTTTTTAATAAGCTGGAAATAGAATTTTGACCCATTTGAATGAATACTGAGTTTTCTGCATAGACATCTAGCAACCTCTCTGCGTCAAGGTTTTCTGTAGGCACAGAGCAGTACAACAGTACTGAGTAGACCTACACCATTTTGTTGCATGATTGGGAGGAATAACTTCTTTTTCATTGTGTTTAATTAGTATATTAAAGGGATAGGTCACCCAATAATGAAAATTCAGTTGTCATTTGTTTTCTAAATGTGAGAGTTCTGACATTAACACCAACTGAGAGGGTTTGTTTAATCTCTGCAATCTCTGGCAGTTTGGAGAAATTTCACCTGTTTCTTATTCCGTCCAATTTGGCCAACAAGTCACTTTATGGACTAAGTCCCGAACCTCCCTCGGTAAAACTAATCCCATCCGGATAAGGCTATAGAATGAAAAGGGGAAGGAATGCACCCCTGAGGGGTGTCCATCACGAAATGAAGAAGGTACTCTTCAGCAAAGAAGGGAAACTCGGAGCCAGAACAGAGAGTGAAACAGGCAGAGGAAATTAAGGCTAACACTAGCGAAAAATGGGCTTCAATCAGCTGCTGGACGAAACTGAGGGTCACCTTTCAGCCAGACAATGAGCCGAGGGCCAATTCCTAGCAAACCTCAGCCAAGACAAATGGAATGAAATGTTGATGTTGATTGACTATTAGGGAAAGCTTCACTTTCAGGATTCAGATTTTCATTTCCCAAAAGTGTACTTAATACATGGATCTCATGAACTAAACTTAAATTTCACAGAGCATAGCTGAGATTTAAAATAAGTTTATGAAGTGTAGACTGTTACTATAGTCAATACTGCAATATTGCATCTCTCTCGTACATCTAAGTTGAATATATACATTTTTACCAAAATATTTCCCAGAAATACCAAGATACGTAACTAGCATCCCTATGTGGTTTTATTCATATATAAACTAATAAAGAACGAAATTAATCATAATTGAAATTGCTTACACAAAAGTGTTGACTTACCTGAAACATAGTGCTATATCTTTTAATTCTCAGGAAGTTTGGTCTGCTACACAATAACCCCAAACCCTCATTTACCTAAAGGCGGGGTCTTCATTATATCGAGTCACTTGAAGTGTTAAGTCACTTACCTGCAGTAGTCTGAAGGAAACAAGAAATCTTCCCCGAAGTTCACAAGACCCTGTATAACAATATGCAGGCTAATCATCGTACGCTAAAAAGCGTAAAATATGAAGCGCGACGCTGCCGCCTTGTGTGCAGCTGTACTTGCACGTCTTTAAACGGTACTCCCGAAACAGGAACAAACTGCTGGTCACGCCTGCAAATATCCCAGGACAGGCTAAACCGGGCCACGACCATGAAGGCCCATTATATAAAAGGCAAACGAATATCAGAGGATTAGGAAAGAAAGTGAAACTTTCCGCTGGATGAGAGTGAAAAATGTTTAATCTAGAAAAACAGAAGTAATGTGATTAGTTTTCTTCAAAGCACATAGGGAATAATTTATGGAAAAATAACTAAGTACAGTGCAAAGTGTAAAGTTTCATTGATTGACAGCAACAAACAATTGATTGAACACACCGTCTTCTATGGGTATTAATCTCCTTCCTGTTACTTAATTTTCCCTTACGAAATATTCATCCGTCTTCCAAATGCTTATCAGCACCAGGCTGCAACCATAACAATCAGCATAACCAATGAGTGATGGAGTTGAAGAACACTTTGCAATCATGTCTCGTTCAATGACAGCGATACGTTCTGATATACGCATCCTGAGGTGATTCCATTGTGTGAACACCATAGTGTACTTACAAAAACCTGGATGGTACAGCCTACCACACACCTAGGCTACAGTAAACTTCTTTGTAAGCAGAAAGATAACGATAAAAAGTACAGTAAATAACTGTTACTGGTTTATGTATTATCAAATTTTATGTACTGTACATAATTGTATATGCTATGCTTTTATATGACTGGCAGTGTGGTAGGTTTGTTTGCACCAGCATAACCACAAACACGAATAATGCGTTGCACTATGATGTCACTAGGTGATAGGAATTTTTCAGCTCCCTTATAATCTTATGGGACCACCGTGGTATATGCAGGTCATCACTGACTGAAACATCATTATGCCGCACATGACTGTACGTTATCCAAATAAAAATATACAAACCCTGAGTCACATTCACATAAATTTAGGCCAAGTCGATAAGTTTTGAACTGAAGCCAGTTCTGGCAGATCTTGCCAGTGTAGTCTATAATATCAGTCCCATATCTGACAACAGGATCATGAATGGGTCACTGGTAAGTTGGGTTTACACTAGGGCAGTAAGAAACCTACAATTTAGTGCATAAAAGTTGCCAACGCTCTGCTGGCTCAATAACTGCAGAGTTCCAAACTCCCTCTGGTATTAACCCCAGGACAAAAACTGGGGAGATTCATGGAATGGGCTTCCATGGCCGAGCAGCTGCATGCAAGCCTCACATCACCAATCACAAAGTCAAGCGTCAGATGGAGTGGTGTAAAGCACGCTGCCACTAGACTCTAGAGCAGTGGAAATGTGTTCTGTGAAGTGACAAATCACACTTGTCTGGGAGTCAGATGGACGAGTCTGGGCTTGGCAGATGCCAGGAGAACGTTACCTGCCGCACTGAATTGTGCCAACTGTAAAGTTTAGTGGAGTTGGGATAATGGGATAAGGTTGGATTTTTGAAGGCCCTTTTCTGTAGCAGCATGACTGTGCCCGAGTGCATAAAGCAACGTCCATAAAGACATAGTCAGGTGTGTCTGGTGTGGAGAAATTTGACTGGTCTGCGCCTGAACCCCATAAAACACCTTTGGGACGAACTACAATGAGGATTTCAAGCCAGGCTTTCACATTCTAGATCAGTACCTGACCTCACAAATGCTCTTCTGAATGAATGGGCAAAAGTTCCCCAAGACACACTCCAAAATCTCATGGAAAGCCTCCCCAGAGGAGCAGCAGCCATTATAGCTGCAAAGCGGGGGGGGACCAACTCCATATTTAGAATGGGATATCAAAAGTTCTTGTCAGTGTAATGGCCAGATGTCCCGATACTTTCATTCAGTGTACATTGCTTTTTAAAATTGATTGGGGCCCCATCCATTGTCTCATCCAAATTACTCCACCCTGAACAAAGAAGCCTATCCTCTCAACAGAACAATGGTAAACTGGTGGAACAATCTCAGCGATAGGCTTAGCTCTGAAGACAGTGATTCTGATATCCACATAACTACCCAGCCTAGGGGGTATTAGCTCCTCTTTTTGACTCTTCACCTTACTGCTCTAATGCACTAAATTACACATCATCCATGTTAAGGCATGTTTCTCTCTCTCTTGCTTGACACCCATTTCTCTGGAGGGGAACAATTTAGCTAGAATGTGTTACACTGCTGGGCAGTGAAACTTTGTTTGCTTGCTTCCTGCATGAATTATAGAGTCTTGCATAAAAGACACTTACAAGATAAGCTCATAACGAAGTACACAGGTCGCTTGTGTCAATGACTGATGTAATTTCATTTTATATACAGATGCATAAGTGCCTGAATGATTCCCAAGAAAATGTAATGCTAGGTAAAATGGTGACTGATAACAGCAGGTCTATTATAAGCACAGCTATGTGTCCTTATGGGAAAAAAAAAACAGGAAATATACTAGACAATTACAATATTTTATTTCAGAAAATGTTAAAAGCAGACAAATAAAACAGTAAATATTTACAAGGGAAAACATCAGAAAATTTTAGTTGTGCCATGCATCAAAATGCAGTATCTGAGGATAACAACATACAAATAGAAGAAAAAGATCATTCAACAACTACAGCAAGTGATCTGTTTGACATTCTAATTTGGAAAGGTACATTTAATTTAATGTAAATCTTCCTTATCAGCAGAACCAACATGATATGCCATTTTGCATCATTATAAAAGCAGGTGTCATTTTATAAAAGGTGGCAACAGCGTTGAAAAGCACAAATACATAACTGACTCAAGAATACAAGAGCTTTACAAATGTTGAGAGAAAAAAAAAAAAAAAAAACTTTCAGAAGAAACCAGAAAACCACAGTAAAAAGGGATATTCAGAAAAAACTACAGTAAATAACGTTATTTAGGCTTGTTACTCAGCTGCCATCGAGCCATTTTGGGGGGTGAGCCTGGGGTAAACTAATCAGAGGCCCTGGTAATGGTTATAAAAACAAACCACACTCACTGCAACCCAGACCAGACCTACTTCGAAAACTCTCCCAAAGTCCAACAGTCAGGTACATTAGGGTGTGACTCAGAAGTCCTCCTCCGAGTCAGAGTCAATGATGTACTTCACAGGTTTTTTGCTGCGGCTGGTTTTACTGCGGGGGGCTGCTTCAACCTCTTGCTCATTGTCAGACAGTTGAAAGCTCTCGTCTTCTTCCCATTTTTTGGTTTTCTGTAAAGGAGGAACAGCTGGAAGTCAAAGCTCAGGAGGGACTGTACATGATCATGGAATGGAAGTTCAGTTATGAATAAATACAACTTCTGTCAGTCAATACAGCTATTGTACACAAAAACATCATAAAACTATATGGATTAAAATAAAGATTAATGGTAGGATCATTGACTGAAACAAGGGACCTTCTAGAGATGCCCAGTTCTCACCCACCTTGGCTGCATTCACCTTGCGGTTGATGCGGGACATGAGGGTATCGGAGCCGTCAGAGTCCTCACTGTCTACAGCTGGCTTCCTCTTGCGGTTAGCCTGTGACTTGGCAGCAGGCTCCTGCTTGGCAGGAAGGCTACTGCTCTCAGAGTCACTGGAGAACGCAATGGCAGGTTTCTTGGGAGCTGCTTTTGAGGTGCCTTTGGATGCTGCTTTAGAGTTGGTCACAGCATCTAGAATGGACATCTGCTTGGTATCTGTGGAGTATGGGAAATGCAGATGTGCTACTATGTACATTTAAGACAGACAGCAGCCTTTTTAAAAGCAAACTTCACACTAAGAATTCATAGTCTGAAATCTATACTAAATTTCTCCAGCAGATTAAATGGGTTTTCGGTCTGGATTTTATACAAACCCCTTATGTAGCAGTGCTCTTCTCCAACATGCAGATTAAAAATCAATCATGTACACAAGCCAGGGTCTCCTACTATAGAATCACACTGCAGTTCATGGGTTCTGGTGCATGATCCTCAGGCAAGCACATTGCAGGCATCAAGCGAACTTACTGGACTGCTGTTTCTTGCTGGCTGTGGGCAGCTTCTTGGTTCCTTCCTTCTTAACTTTGGACTTAGCTGCCGGTTTTGAAGATAGATGTGCACCTTCCTCACCACTAGACTGGGCTAGAACACAAAAAGGTCTCTAAGTATCTAGTGCAGTATGGTGGTGAGGGAGCATTCACAGATGAGGCCGCTTAGCTGTATCTGCATACATGAATGATCAGAACACCACAGTGCTGCCAAATCTGAAAAGCATACAACTGTGTACTTGTGTTTATTTTTACAATGACTGGATGGCACACACCACAGGACAACTCTGCAAAATGATTTGCGATTCTGTACATATCAGAAAAGGCAAACGGGAACCTGGGAAAGCTTTCCTCAATGTCATACAGTAAAACTAAGTTACTGAAGATGACTACAGAAATGAGAAGTTGGCTGCTTTTTCATTCACATTTGAAAATGTATTGAACTGGTATTTGTGCATTAAGTACTGGGAACATGAGGTGGGATTGCAGCTCTGGTTAGTGTCAGGATATAAGAAATGTCAATTAATAAAGATACATACTGTAAAAGTATATACTAACATTTCAGAATTTTGTCAGCCTTCTTTGGAATTTTCTTTGCGGGTTCTTTCCTGTGAAAGGGGGGGGATAAGTTAATTTCCTCTATATTGCTTAAACACTGAAGTTTTTATATGCATCAGTACTAAGTATACCTTTCAAGACTGACAGCCTAAAGCTCGTCAACTCCATTTTAGTTAACACAGGGTTTACTCTTTCGGCTGACAAAAAGTATAGATCAGCACAATTTTAAATCGCTTTGATGACCACATATAATACTGCACTTCAGTCAGCCCAGTGCCCTTCATGCCAAGGTGACAGGCTGCAGACTCACGTGGGCAGAAGAGCTTTGGCTGGAGGTGTGTCCGGCTCGCTTTCAGCTGCAGCTTGAGAAGTTGGGACAAACTCGCCATCACTGCTGTCACTCACGGCAGTCTTCGCTTGTGTAGGCTTACCCCAGTCATCAAACTCATCTTCACTGCTTGACAGACTAAGCTTGACATTTCCTATGAGAATGTAAATTAGGTAAAAGAATATTAAATTATTGGACGAGACTGGAACAAAATTATGACGCGGTTCAATTTTCTGTTGGGGTAGCTCACAATAGGTGTAAACTAAAATTTGAAAACTATTAAGCAATGAAAAAAAAAAAAGACAACAAATTTCACGTTGCATCAACGTGAAAATAATGAACAGCAACCACATTTTTTTTTTCATCTATTGGAAAAAAAATAAATCTGCACACCAGATATAATAATGAATGAAAAAATGAAAAAACCCGTCTCAGTGATGCAATTTTGGTCCTACCTATAGGAGAAGGAACATTTCATTAAACTTTCTTATCCTAGGAATGTACTCCCAACTCAAGCAAGATTTAGGAGAACTCCGGAGCTGTCCTAGCAGATACTAGAAGCTGCTAGATGATGGGGGTCAGGCAAAGATTGGCATGCACATTCCGGGAAAGGAGGAACGTGTTGGAAATGCCAGACAAAGTTCATAAAAAGAATATCAGCTTGACAGAAATGAAATATTACTTGTTATACATCTAGTATGTGACAATCGCTCCATCTACAAGACAACCCCATGCGCTATATGCCATAGTTGTTATCATTACTGCAACAGAAAACTACAAAACGTCGCCATAATTGCAAAGGCAAATTCTAAAATGCTGTCATTAATATGGTTTGTCTGTTTGGTGTGTCATGAAATTCTGACACCTCTCTCAGAAATGAACTCCTACTCATAGGTGAGAGTTGGTGTAGAAAGCTTAACTACTTCTCACATCCAACTTGGAGGTAGGACAAATTCTTATCCTAGTGAGATTCTTAGCAAGATTCCTAGGAATGAGTGAAACGCTTTATAGAGACGGGCACTGATCTCAGTCACTGTCCTGGCAGTGTGAGAATGCATGTGCAAATACGCAATGTCAATTATTAATGCTGCACATCACCCAGCCCTACTAAGAACTACCTTTAGTCTTGCGCTCCAGCTTCTCCCTGGGGGCCACATCCATGACCTCCGATTCAGAACCAGAATCACTGTCTGACCAGGGATTTTTCTTTTGTCTGGCCATTGGTCTGAACTGCAGAGTGGTCTGCTTGACTGTCTTCAATGCTGCAACCAAACAGTTTTTCCAGAATCACCCAACATCTAAATTAGATTAAACATGTATATACATAATCCCCTCTGAATTAACTGCATGCTAACAGTTAAATTTGAAACTGAACTAATACTACACAGTCACATGATTTATAAAAGACAGAACGGAGAATTTAAAATAAAATAAAACTACAGGCAAAACAGTTTCTTGAAATTGAGAGGGAGTGAAATCACCTTTCTCCTTAGCTGGAGCTTTTTTGGTTTTCCTTGCTAGTCGAGCTGCCAAGTCTGTTTTGCTACTGTCGGCATCATTATTCTCCACACCTTCCTCTGCAAACTCCATCTTCGTTATTACACTGGTCTGCTCAGTCATCGTGAGGAAGAGACCATAATGCATTACTACCACAACAACGAGGGAACACCTCAAGCACCTCATACCACCACTTATTTGCTCACTATCATCACTAACTATTTTTTGTTATGGGGTCTCTTGGCAACACCGGATGCTATTTTCCGGCATTATGCACTTATCTAACAGGAAAAGATCTCACGATGCTTTAATTGGACTAGCTTTTTTGATGTTAGCACCTAACTGTGTTGTATAGCTCTTGCTCCAACAATAAATTGTACTTGTTACTGGTAAATCACTGAAAGCTGAGTGCAGCAGCACTTGACTCCTTGACAGCTGTATACCTGTGATGCATTATCTGGCTGGCTTCGGGCAAAAGCATCTGCTAAATATATGCAAGCTACAACACTAATGCAGCAAACTGTACATTCAGAGTAATGATCTGGCAATATAGTGACTAAAAGAATGCTTGCAGACAGTAATACCTTTGCTTTCACACCCTTCTTGCCATCACTCTTCTTGCTTTCACCCTTCTTTCCATCAGCCTTCTTATTGGCATCAGCCTTCATGGCACTAGTCACACGTGGGATGACGCGGCGTCCCTGTGGGGTGGGCAGGGTTTCTTCTTTCACTTTAACCACTTTGGCCCGGCCAGTCTTGCCCTTCACCTGCTTTACTGGCATGGCCGCGTTCTCCTTCTCCATCGCCTCCACATGCTAGAAGAAAAGGTGTTTTGTAAAGATGAGCTTTACAAAGGCGTGATGCTTGTCTACGTCACTGATCTGTATTTTTGTTTACAGATGGCCTCTTAACTCACATCCAGTTCCTCTGTGAACGTGGCCAGGTCCTCTTTCCACAAGTCTGAAGGGCTTTTCCTTTTCAGGGTATTCAGCTCTGTCAACTACATACAAAGGAAGCTTTAAAAATTTGAGGATAGGGAACAATCTTCATAATCACTTCTAAAGGGAACTGAAGATAACCATTGAACTGAAACTGAACAGCTATATAGTCACACTGCATCATTCTGTTATAACAAACTCTAAATAGCAGCTAGAACCCATTGCACAGAAAATACTTAAGATATCTAAAAACATTTTTTCAAAATTATGGATCGGAACATTTGTAATTCCATATCATGGACAGCAATATTATAAATACAGGTTCAGAAATACTGCCCGAAATTGTGAAAGCACTTTGGGGAGAAGGCACATCATATTAAGAAACCGAACACCAGATCAGACCTTGGCATCTCTCTGTTTGCACAATTCTTCTTTCTTCTCCTTGGTCAAATACCACATGGGCATGCTCAGCAAGTAATTGTAGTCAGGGCCAGATGCATCTTGTTCTCGCTCTTCCTCACCTTCTGAAGACTCATTCATCTCTGATGACTTAGGAGAACCAGGAGTCATTTGAAAATTGCTTATTGTTATAGCGAAAGTCAAACCAAAAAGACAGAACACAGATGTTATAGAGGGATACCTTTTCCTGGGCTTGCTTCCAGGCTTTAACTGGGTCAGAATCATAGCCCATCTCCTGCAGCATGCGGATAAGTTCTTTCTTGGGCTTGTTTTCTGGGGTAGTATAAAAAAAATTTAGTCATGACGTACCTTCAGACATGGACCATTAATTGTAATGAAAGTGATAAAGATGCAGAAAAATGGCAAAGACTTACCAATGACCAGCGTGCCCTGGATCTTCTCCAGGATGAAGCGAGCCTGATTGCTGAGCTTACAGCTTTCAGCTTCCAGCATCCCCACTAGCCAGTCCTTACGCAGCACGTAGTACTTCTGGCGCAGCTCAAAGAAGTCCTTCAAGATGTCCTGGACAGTCTCATACTTCTTCAAACTGCCCACATGGTCAAAGAGCACCTGTAGTACAAAAAGGCAGACCTCTTAGTCTACCAACCAACTTCCAAACCATGAATCAAACCCTACACAACACACAGTAACTGTGGCTTTTTATTAGGTACATCCTGATTTCACTACATTGTAAAAAACATAGCGTTAGTATATTGAATGAAGACTAATTTAAACCCTAGGAAAACTAGCATTCTACAAAGTCCCTATACATATGATGAGGGCTAAGCCTTTACCATGGAGTGGCAAGTCATGGGGGTCTGCAGTTTGAAGACTTTATGCAGGCCGGCGGCTTCAGCCTCCCGCAGTCTTTCCTCAGTCATCTTGACCACAAAGCGTACTGTAGTGTCTGTGTGGTATTCCTTGTAATCAGTGATGAGGGCTGGGACCTTCTCTGTGCCATTCAGCATCACCTCAAGCACATTTTCCTTGTAAGTCTGAGGGCAGAAAAACAATCAGTAAAGTCAACTGAATAGAAGGCTAGCAGGCATTGGATTTCACCATAAACCATCTTTGTTTTGACCAGATATTAGATAAATGTAAATGCACCTCAAATTAGATTACTTTTTCATCAAACTATGAAAAGGCTTTAATCATTTCAGAATAGCGCAAGCATACCTGAGACTGATTAGCAAGACCACTCTTCCTAGCTTAAGGAAACGTACCTGGGTCCAGGTCTTCAGTGGCAGCTCTGAGATCTCAATTGTTGTGGAGTCAATAATAGCCACCTCTCCACTGATCATATATTGGTTGGTCATCACCTCCTCAATAGTTCCTTTGAAGTTCTTGTAATTTGGAAGCTATAAGAAAACAAGCTTTGCTTTTAACAGTTGGAACTGACAAGTTAACTCTGTTACATAATAAAATTACTAATATCTAAAAATGTAATCTTCTGTTTCCCATGCACAAACAAGTTTCCATGAACAGGAACCTTCATTGTGTTCATGAGCTTTGGATTTTGCGGATATGAGAATTTCAATACTAATAAGCAATTTAATATCTATCATTCAGAACTGAGATTACAAAGCAAGTAAGGCCAAGACACCAAAGAGAATTGAAATGAAATACCATGCACCGAATGCGTCACCCTTCTGCATGAGGAAAGGAGGACAAGCTCCCTGTTATTTTAAAAGACGCACAGGCAAAATTTTACTTGTAAACATCTTACCATGGGAAGTGGCTCATCTCCATTCAGCATGCGGTGGATGTTACTGACAATCTCACGCACATCATAGTTGGGAATACGGCTGGACCAGCCAGTGCCAATTCCCTCAGCACCATTAACCAAAACCATGGGCAGGATGGGTATGTACCACTCAGGCTCCACACGCAAATTGTCATCATAGTTATACTTCAGCAGATTGTCATCCACAGCAGGGAAGAGCAGACGGGCTAGCGAACTGAGGTAAGCCAAAATAGGCAGTCAGATATTCCACACATACATGTGAAAAGCCTTTTAAAAACAATCTCCAAAAACCATGCAACCAAATGCTTGTGCCAAACTAACCTGAGCATGGTGAAAATGTATCGAGGACTGGCAGAATCTTTGCCACCATGCAGTCTGGTACCAAACTGGCCCAGAGGCTGCAGGACATTGAGGTTGTTGCTGCCAACAAAATTCTGTGCCAAGCCAATAATGGTCATCATGAGAGACATCTGCCAGAAAGAGTACAGACTGATAAGCCAATTACAATTGTTGCAGCAATGGAGTAGTGGATTGAGATCCATGAATAAAGTTCCAATAAAGCAAAGCAAGCCAATTATTTGAGAACACACAGTTGAGAGCTTTAGGAAGTGAAAAACCAAAGCACTGCTGAGAAATGGATTCTGGCATGCTACCCGTCTCCAGTCCACTCACCTCTCCATGGTGGTAGGCAGACATTTCTGCAACAGAACCAGCAAGCTGGGCCACCTTCACCTCTCGCTTGTCATTCCTCTTCAAGCAGCAGAACAGCACCTTTCTTTGGCCAGGCTTGAGACCTGGTACACAAGAACTGAGTCAGAGTTCAGACACACAGAGATTTAATTTGCTGAATTATGATGCCATCTGGTTTGGAAAATAGCAATTTCAGGCAACAGATTCAATTTTTTAAATATTGGATTTCCTCTTTGAAGTCTGTAAATTATTTTTACTTTTACCAACTTAACACTTCATGTTGTACTTCAAGTTACACAAAATACTTTTCGCACTCATGTAATCTGGCCTAAAACCTCAAAAATTCACTGCATTGTTTTGAGCTATAAAATCTTGAGAAAATACAGCCATAGCAGCTTGAAAATAAAACTTACCATCAACCAGACATGGGATAGATCTCTCATTATCAGAGTTTGAGAACAACACAAGTTCTTTGTTGACAAAGTCATTATATGAGAGGAACTTAGTGGTCTGACCATATAGATAGTCCTATGGAGTAAGAAAAAAATGGGAACATTTAATGAAAGAAGAAAAAAAAAAAAAAAAAAAGGGAAATCACCCAAGTGTACTAGTCAAGTTCAGGCTTAAAATGACTAATTGCTCACCTCTGGAAGGTTGTGTTCCCTTCGCTGACGCCTATCAATCATAAAATTGGTCAGCCACTCTTTGCGCTCTTCAATCTTCTTCTTACTAAAGGCCTAATCAGAAGCATAACAACAATAAGCTCATGTGACCTACATGAATCACATGCTTGATATGCAGCTGAAGTACAGAAATGAGCAGTAGTGGGTTCTTGGGACATTGACTCATAATGGCTGCAGGCTCTAGCCCTTGTTTGGCTCCTTCTGAAGCTTTCCTAAGCAGGGTACTTAAATTACATCTAACAAAACATCAAGATGGCTAAATGTGTTAAACTACTTTTGTCTGTTAAATTGATTTCGTTTTCAAAAAACAAGTGGTAATATTAGAACCACAGACCTATGTTAACACAGTAAATGACAACATATATTGCAGTGCTCACCAGGGTGATAGCCTCATCATCAGCAGGCCCAGAATATTTGAAAGGAATGCGATGCCTCTCCATGTCAGAAAAGTACTCCTTCGCTTCCTTTGAAGTGCTGGTACCCAGACCTGCAGGAGATAAGGAAGGTCTTGAGTCCACGGAAGTACAACTGTGGTGACACTAAACACTGTTAATGACAAAGTGAGACTTTGCCAAAACTATATACTTATCCCACTAAACATCACAATTCACCCTTCCATGTGAAGATTAAGGAAATGATTAAAAGCAGATGCTTACATGGGCAGCTGTACTACCATTCAGGGTTTTATGACAAACCTTTGTAGTACTTGATTTTCCAGGACTTGTAATTGGGATGGTTCTCTTTCCACTCTGTGAACTCCGGTATACTGTAAAAGGACAACTCCTCCTTCTTATTAGATACCTGAAACAATATTTTATATGATTTAGTTTAAGGATGGTCCATATTACGTACAATGTAAAAATGGTGCAACTGTACTACTTCATGCCTTCTAGTACGAGTCTTGCAAATTCTTCGTCTTTACATTGAACAGTCACATGGATCTTAACCAGATGACCTACCTGCACATAAATGTAACTTCCATTTTAGCAGTTGAACACAGGCTAAATACATGTTTAGTGAACTGCTTCTTGGATTCACAGATTTTGGAAAAATACCTTGATAATGGGTGTGATGAACTCCTCCAAAAAGTTATGATGCAGCAGGGAGGGCCAATTATGATGGATGAAGTTAATGAGGAGTCCTTTGATATGAGAGCCATCTTGATCCTGTCCAGCAGGGAGAAGCATCAGCAAAGATTTTCATAAAAATACTATTTCCCAGAGGAGGTACCTTTAGCATTAACTTCATAACTTTGCATTTAACTACAGATGTAAAACATTAATCACACAGCTAACCTGATCTGTCATAATCATAAGCCTGCCATAACGGAGGGTTTTGAGGGACTCTGGGTCACTGTAGTTCTTCCTGTATTGAAGACCTAAGATCTTGATAATATTGTTGATCTCAGCATTTTCCATGATCTACAGACGCAAAGAGAACGGAAAAAGGCACTTACACATACATTTTTAAAAACAGAACAAGTGTAAACAAATTGAGGAATGCAAAGTAAGAAAAAAAAACCCAAAAAAAACCATGGAGTGCTTTTCACTTAAGCAATACATCCGTAATGGAGAAAAAATTCTAAATTAGCACTGAACAAATTAATAAAGCCCTTACTTGAAGGGCTAAAACAATTGACCTTAAAAACACGCTCCTCAGCAACTCAGCTGAAACTGAAGATTGACAATCAGAATTAAGAAATCCTAGGCTAAGTGGAATGTTTAGAAAGTACTTCCCAATAACAAAATATGGTCAATATATAAACTGAAAAATGAACTAGCTTATAAATGCTAACACATGACCCTTACTGGCTTCAAAATATACTAAGTCAGTGCTTTGGGACATTTTTATGTTTCAAGACTGAGAAGCCTACATTATGACCAGTTTCCCTCATTAATTAGACAGAGAAGGGCTGGTCATACAGTAATCCCTCATCTATCACGAGGGCTGCGTTCCAGAACCCCCGCGAAAGGTGAAAATCCGAGAAGTAAAAGCCATATGTTTATATGGTTATTTTTGCCCTTATAAACCCTTTATTAGATATTATATAATATCTTAGATATTAGGTAAGATTCGTTGAAATTATGTATGTAAACACACTCTTTATATACTACGCACAAATATACGTATCGTATATCATTGAGGAGTTTTATTTAATACGTAAAATGTAGTTGTAAACACATTGTAATATAAAGTTATTTTTGTTAAAATATGTATTATTTACTATAATATACAGTAATGCACTCATTTTACTTACTTCCTCAGTTATATTAGATATTATGATTATTCCTTTAATATTAGTATCATATTTCTAAAATACAAACACTGCAGTCACGCGCCATTTGCATTCTGGTAATGTTTACATTCTCAGCTGATTTCGGCCGATTTGGCAGCCATCCGCCAATAGCATCCCGTGTTTGAAATCAACAGGGCAAACCAACCAAGTAAACATGTACCAGAAATAAAAAGACCCACTGTCCGCAGAAATCCACGAACCAGCGAAAAATCTGCGATATATATTTAGATATGCTTGCATATATAATCTGCGATAGAGTGAAGCTGGGAAAGTTGAAGCGTGATATAGTGAGGGATCACTGTACTCCCAATTCAAAAATCAAACCTCAGAAGGTAATGACTTAAATGTAGTGCAGTACCCAAATTTGGCAATTAACAGGAAACTATGTTTGAAGGGTAAAATTTATGTCCATAGAATGAAAGTATGTGAATTTAAAAACTCAATTTAAAAAACCCCTTAAGAAAGCACCAGAGTTCCATTTAAGTATGTATTGGAGAAAAAGCCTTTGAGGTTTTCTTCCCCCTCATAAATAAGTGCAGAACTAACCTGCTTGTGAGAGGCCTCCCGCACATTGAGCATTTTACCACGCAGAGGAAACACACCGTAGCGATCACGCCCAACTACACTCAGCCCAGACACAGCCAGCGTCTTGGCTGAGTCTCCCTCCGTGAGGATCAAGGTGCAGCTGCTCGAGTTTTTACCACCTGAAGGAAGTAAAAAGATAAAATGATGCCATACAATTTTAAGGAGCTAAAAATTCCAAATGAATAACATCAGCTGTATTTGAGCAAAAATTAAACAGATTGCAAATTTTACAGAAACAGCAAAAACTGGAAGTCTTTATATATAAAGTGTTTAACACTCAGCTTATCATCCTTTTAACTTGGCGAAAACACCTTAAAAATGAACCATGTTAACAGACAACTTTTATATTAAGCATGACTTTGCATGGGATTACCGACTCAGGTCGGCCTAGTCCTTTCAGATAGTAGGATGTGGGTGCCTTTTGTTTTTCACTCTCTTGGTGGCAATTTTGGGTTAATTAAGTATTAGGTGTAATGTGTTGCCATCCCCATTTTCTTCCACTTGGTTTGGCAAAGGTAGAGCTTATAGGTTTAGATGGATGCAGGATTTTTTTTTTTTTGACTAAATCCATATCTGATGCTGGCTGCCCAGTTCTTCAGTTACATGTGACCAACCAATTTAAATAAGTCACTGCAAAAGGAATTTCGCTTGGTCTTTACTGTTAACTAAAAAAAAAAAGCACTGTCAAGGCCCAACCCTAAACTGAGCCATAACTATGGCTGGAACCAGCTCTGACCTCATAATTCAATCAGATTTAGATTCACAAGTGGCCGATTTGATTACATTTCGATTCAGTTCAGTTTTGCTAAAACATCCTTTCAGCACAATTCTTTGAGAATTAATTCTTGTAGATTAATGTAAAACATTAATAAAGGCCAATAATGATCTTTTTTTTCCTTTAACCAACAAACAAAATGGCATATAAATACAAAGCTAACTTTACAGCAGTTACAGCCCTTTTATCTTTGATTGGTCCAAGCACTGTTAGTGATCCATGAATGATACTATCATGTGTCACGTACAATACTTGCTCTCTCAAATTCCATACCTGCATCGTTAGCATCATCCAGCTTGGGTACACCCTTTATCTTACTATGCTTGACAGCTGAGCATTTCTTGTTTAACTGCGTTTGGGCCTTGAACTTGACCCAATTCATGATGCTCTCCACAATCCCACAGTTGGTAGCCTGGAAGACCAAGGGAGGGAAGGGTCTGTTAGAGTCCCATTACAGCAGAGGCACAGGCAACAAGGATCAGTGTAGTTACATGTAGGCAAGCAAGACCTCTGGGGAGGTGAGAACTCACACTCTTGATGAACTTTTCACTGAGCAGGCAGGTGGAACCAAAGCTCTTCTGTTGCAGAGTCATGTTCTCTTTGGTTTGAGAGTCAAAGGTGGGATTTTCAACCAGGCAGTTGACAAACAGCCATATGTGGTTTTTCACCTGGGAAACAAGCACAGAGCACCATTATCACCTGCAGGTATTAAACACCAAAGGGCTCCTCCAGCACTTGTACTGTACCTGGAAAGGCTTTACAGTCACGCCAGCCTTGTTCTTTTTCTTCACAATTTCAATAAGCTTGGTCACAACTTGGTCCGCTACATAGTCAATATGCCGCCCACCCTGATGAGAGAGGAAGCAGTCAGATATAAAACTCTCCAGTAACACAGCTTCAATAACCACTTATCCAAATAAAAAGGCCTGGCCTGTTTCAGGAATACACAATGGACAGGCCATTTCAGAACATTCAGAATGCATTGTGGAGAAATGGGTCATTCATGTGGGCACCTTGGTTGTAGCAATACTGTTAACGAAGCTGACTTGCTGGAAGCCCTTTTCACTCATTGTCAGGCACACCTCCCAGCGCTCGTTCACTATCTCATGCACCACAGTCAGTGGGGACCCCAGTTCGTCCACCTTGTTTTTCAGGTACAGATCCACATAGCTACGGAAGCCACTGACCTGAACATAAGTACAGGGAGGAAAGTCATACAATGAAGTCAATGCAGCATACATCACATCCATTATCAAGTGTTATATTAACTAGACACCAAATACCCAAAAATAGAGACTTTCTATCTCAAGTTCTTTCAAGTTTCATCTCCTATAAAGCAGCATATAGGTATATTTAACATTCCAACTGGCAGTGTTTTTTGACCTCCTTTAACCACCAGCTGTAAAATACTTCAGCGTATGACACCATTTGTTTTCACTAATGGGCAATCATGTTAGCATACCGTTCACCCACCAAAAAAACAATGTGACAGTCAGTAATCCTTAATGCTGCAGAACTGCCGTCATCCCAAAAAAGCCATAAAACCCTTAATATAAATCATATTAACATTGTAAGTTTACTTTGATTTTGTGTTCCTCATCTGCTGCCAGGAAAAATGACTCGGTGCCACATTGGCAAATGTACTTGAAATAAAACTAAGACACGCCTTTTTTAATTGTTTCACCTGGATGATTTATATAAACATTAATGTAGCTTTATACAGTTGTTAGAAAGCAGAAAGTTCGACGGACATCAATCAAAAAACCTAATGCAATACAGGACAATATACAATTACACAGAAATAAATACCTAAAAATTATAAAAACTAATTTGAAAATCAAGTCTTTTTATCCAACATTTTATAATATACAGACTGCGTTTGAAAACTTTCCAGAGCAGCCACTCTATTAGAGAACAGAACGGGTTTTTCGTTTAGGGTGTTAGATTTGCTGCTGTTAATAACACTAATGGATCAGTAGTGCACACTAAATGGCTGCATACGCTTTTACGCCCTGCTTGGTGGGTAAAGGAGTCTGACGTTCATAGGCACAGGAAATGGAAGTTCTACCATTAATGATAATCTATAAACAGCCATCCCCCACTTTAGGGACATTTGCTTCCTGCCGCTTCACAATTTACAAAAGACCTTACGTTAGCGCCTGTTTTCACTAACCGAAAGAAATCCAAGGATGATTTCTGTTTTTACCAAAGAAGGAGAAAAGTGAAAATGGCATTTAGCAGGGAGCCAATTACACACAGTCATGCACTGCATAACATTGTATCCGTAAATAACAGATCACATATACAACAGGGGGCCCACAGGATCATAATGGAGCTGAATCGCCTAGCGATATCATAGCCGACAATGTCATACTGCAAAGCATTACACACGTTTGTAGTGATGCTGCCGTCAACAAACTTACTGCACAGCCAGTTGCATAAAAAGTATAGCACACAGTTATGTACAGAACATTGAGTAACTATGCTACTGTTTTAGGTATTTAATATACTGTACTTTTTAAGGTTATTTAGGCTATACCATATAGCTTAGGTTTGTAGGCTTCAAAGGTTTCATTGGAATGCTCTACTTTACGATAGCGGGGACACCAGTACTTTATATACAAATCCATCTAACATACAAAATTGGGAACAATTAGTTTGAATTCCTTGTAGATGTCATAAAAAAGTAGGCACTACCTCAACACTAAAATCCACAGACATACTGCTAGTGCTCCTCTATAAAGCTGTGTTCAGAGCTTGTTGCTGTACTTACAGGCAGCTTCTTGCCATTCAGGAACACTTTGACTCCTTTAGTAGAGCCTGCAACGTCATAGGCCCTGCGAGTCATGAGGGCCACTGTGTCCTTGTCCAGTGTCTGCATCTTGAATTTAGATAGGTCTGGCTGGAAGGTGATGCAGGTAAACTCCTCACCATCAAAAGGCTTGATCTTTGACTCACCAGCCTGCGCCATGTTGTCATACCAAGTCTGCATTGAATAAAAGCACAGGTCAGAACTAAATCATCTGATGGAGCCTCTTAGAGCAACACAATTAAAATTAGTGAAGCACCAATAAGGAAATTTCTGGCTGATACAGCAGATCATTTTGAAAACTGACAATGATACCGATTGTTTGGGAGGTTTTGCTTAAATAAGTTTAAAGGGCCACTGCACCCAAATAAATTAGAAAATAATTACATTTAAATATTTATTTTTTGGTAAGAAAACACAAACTCTGGCATACAACAGTCCCAGACCACTATATTTTATAACTGTATACATGTTATACATCTATCTGGGTAGTAAATGTATATTTGCTCAGAATTAAAAATTCAATATAACATTAGAACATATGCAAATTAAGAGTAA
>JAAGVU020000092.1:28764004-28794048 GCA_011763525.2 Mormyrus iriodes | reverse complement strand
AAAATATTACACAATGTCAATGGGTTTAACGCCTTCACCTTTTGGGAGCTGTTAAGGTGATAGCAGGTTTAATAACCCTGAAATAGTGAGATTTCTGAGTAGCAAGTTGCTGATGCCAAATGTGTACCCAATCTGCAAAATATCTACCCACACATGAGCTTAGCCAAATTTATATCTTATGTATGTATATTTTTCGCAAAGCATGTTTCCAAGTAAATGCCGCTTACACGGCACAGCCTTGCCCCCCCCCCCCCGCTTAATTGCCAAAGAAGATACTCACGGGTCAATGGTGACTTTGATGCAGGACATGGTTTTGTCTCGCTGCTTGTTGTCTGCCGCATTAACTGCAGTAATACATCGGATAACATTAAATGCATCTCTCACTGGCCATGCACTAATTGTCTAATATACCAAACTCCCTGACCATGTTAGTTTATGACGTGTGAATATAGTCATTTATACAATAACAATCACTATTCATATTTATCCACAGTCCCTTATTTAGGGTTAACCTATCAATATCCACCATGTCAGAGTAACTTACCAAGGATTTCATCAAAAATCTTGTAAAGACCAGGAACAAAGCTCACATCTCGGCAGTTCATTCCAATGTCTTCATCAAAGACCCACATTTGCTAAACACAAAAATGATTAACCATTAAAACAACCTCAAGCACAAGCACAAAAAGCAGGATTCAAAATCAGCAGCGATTCAGTCATAAGAAAATTCTATGCCATTATAGTTTATCAGGATTTTTTTGGGACCAAGAGTCCCTGATCACTTTGAACAACTATGGCAGTATGAAAATGTGCACTTCTGAAAGATCACCAAGAGGTGGTCCCAACGGTGTCAAGTGTGGAGATGGGACAGCAGCCCACCTGAGTAACTGGTTCCACGGAGCCAATGTAGGTATCTGGCCGGAGCAAAATGTGCTCCAGCTGAGTCTTCTTCTGGTAGATCCTTTCCACAGACAGACGCTTCTCATCCTTCTTAGTCTTATTCACGACTTTGTTCTCAAACAGAGCCTGTCAAAACAGGCCCACCAAGACAGCCAATGATACGGTCTCTGCCGACCACCCGTAACTACTGTTTGTGGCCCGCCCGAAGTTCGTTTCATTCCTTTTATTCAAGCAGAATAAAATATGCACACTTAATACGCGGAGTCACACGCAGTCCGCTAGACACGACTAAACATGATCGTTACACATCATGCATCGGCCATTGCATCCTGGCCAGGTACACTGAGGAATGGAACACCGTTATCCTGGGACCGAAAACCAGAGATGCCCAGGTTAAGGCAATCACGTTACACATTTTGGGAAGGACAGTTTCGATGTTGAGCCCATTTAAGACCAGCGGTTTATGGCCAATATGTGATCAGAAAGTTCCCTCCAAAACTTGTCACAATTTTCTGGCCTCTATTTAAATTGCTAAACTTTTCAGAACGGCCTCAGTGGCCAACCGGGCACCAATAACCCATTCTAAAACAAAAGAAAATTCAGTTATAATTGTTTTAGGCAGATAACAGCGACTTTTTTCCCACTCTGACCAACCTACCTTCAAAGGACCTTCGGCTTCGAATGCCATTTCCCAAACTTTCCTTTCAACTCGGTAGCTTACTATAAATAATGTGAAAAGCTATAAATCTAAACAATCTCCGTCAGGTAAAAACAATTAATATATAGTTTCTGGGAAAAAATAAGAGGAGCAAAAATTACCAAACCACACAGCTGCAACACAACATCCAAACGCACTATTCGCGAGATGCCACAACGATTCCTTTTTTTAAAATTTTTAAAACTTTGAGCGCCGGCAACCGTTCATCCAATCAGATCACTCGGTGGGCGGGGATCTTTTAAATTACCCAATCACCGTTATTCATCCCTACATAGTCTCCTTGCGCTGCTTAAATAAAATCTTGCGAGGTCGAGTCCAGCGAGCCGAGGAAGTCTGTTGTAGGTACTGCACGAAGGAGAAATGGCCTTGCTGTGACAAATGCAATGCAATGCAATGCAATGTTTTCAACTTGAGAAAAAATTTAGTTTGAAATGTGTTTAGGCTCGTACTTACTGGAAAGTTTTGTACGGTTAAACTTACAGTTTCAGTTGCAGTCATTCCGAGGTAGAAAACTAATTGCTTATACTTACAACCCGCAAAAAAGGTGTTTCCTGTACAACGAATTACCAGTTTCTTTTGTCTTTCCTCATAGATTTATTATTGCTCCAGCCTTCATGTACTCTGAATAACGAATGAACTGCTACAACACCGACACGCCTTTTAAATTGTAGATATGAGTGATAAAGTCAAAAGATTTAGATATCTAACCTTAATCGTATAGATGCTGCAATCGTTTTTTAATCAGATTTTTTTAAATCAAGCTTAAGAGGTCAGCACGAATTCCTAGAGCTGCTGGGGTTACACGCTTGAGCAAGTGCCAAATCTTTCTGCTTGCCGCAGGATTTGGGTCCTAACAGTCAGAGCCATACACACACTGTAGTGTCTCTATTCTGTGTGTTTTTTCACATAGATAAATACAGATTAATCACAATATCTGTTTATTATAGCTTATTTTCTTGTGATTAATCTATGGTTACCGAAATAATGAAACCTAAGGCTCTTTGGTTGGCATTGCAAACTGATGTTACAGTTTTTGTCCAGCAGATGGCACACTTTGCTCTAACAAGCAATCCACCTCCTCTTTTCTCCCCATTCCGTCGCTACACGCTATATGCCACAGCCTTATCTGTCCATCGATCCTTGCATCCATTTCCATTTGCCATCCGGTATAATATTGCAGTGATTCTGGAGCCTTCAGGATGCACAGGGCATAAAGCAGAAGATAGACCGGATGGTACGCTGCTCCGTCATGGGGGACACACTCACGCAGAATCACACACAGCAGGCAATGCTTTTGGACTGTGGGAAAGAAACCAGAATAAATGGCAGACACTTGCATGACCATGGGGAGAGCATGCATAGGTACTGTCTTCTAGAGACATAGACTGGAATGACGACATAGAGGCCCTTTACAGAAAAGGGCAAAGCAAACTTTTCATCTTGAGGAGTCTTATGTCCTTTGGGGCATGCAGCAAACCGCTAAGCATGTTCAACCAGTCTGTTGTTGCCATTGTTTTGTTCCTTGCTGTGGTCTGTTGGGGTGTAACGATAAGAAGAAAGAGGCTGCAAAGCTGAACCAGCTCATTAAGAAGGCCAGCTCTGCAGTAGGGCTGGAGCTGGACACAGTAGAGGCAGCAGTGGAGAGAAGGGTGAGGTCCAAACTTCTGCCCATAATGGGTAATAAAGACCCTCCCCTCAACACTAATGTTATGGAGATGCGGAGCACATTCAGTCACGGACTAATCTCCCCAGAATGCAAAACTGATGCCTACAGATGCTGTTTCTCGCCCACTGCCATACAACTATACAATACTGCCTGTTCCGTATGCACTTATGTTATGAATGGTAATTGAATGTGAACATGCCTATTTGCACAACAACTATCTATCATCGTCTTTAACATACGGCACATTCTTTGCACAGTCCTTTATACATTTTGAATAATTTTTTTATTGTTTCTATTTAGACATGTATTGTCTGCTTTTACTCCTGGCATTCTTTGTCATATTTAATTCTGTCTAAATTGTCCTTTGTTATATTTTGGTGATTTTCATGAAACCATCAACCTCATTTCCATAACCTCTGTATCATTACCGCCACAGGTGTCCATTTAATGTTAATTTAATAAATTAAAATATAGTAGTTTGCTTTTGCATGCACGTGTAGAATCTATATGTTATGTTCTTTCAGGTTTGCCACATTATTTAAAAAATATATCAAGTTTCAGTGGAATATTAAAAATATTAGGTTGTAGATTACAGAAGATGTTGAGGTAATGACAGAAATCAGTCTAAATCTAATAAAATGTTAATAAAAAAAACTACATTATTTTGGAGTTTGAAGTAACTGAGCATGTTGGTTAATGAGCGTGACTTAAGCAATTTTTTCAAATGTGAAAATATATTGGCTTTCTTAATGTTTTCAGACAGTTGCGGTATAGATATTTTTAAGGACTTGTTTTGGGAAATGTTAAAAAACATGTACAATTTTCTGTAAATGATTTAAAATTTACCCCTACAAAAACTTTAGACCTGGTTATTAATGACTAAAAAAGAAATTAGTTGATGTGAGTCTTTTTTAAAATTTCATGTTTGAAATCTTTGAAACCAAGATTTTGTGAGAGTCACCCATTTATCTCTTTCCTATAATGCCAGACAAAACTAAAATTCCCCTCACAGGGATCAGTAAAGTTCTGTCTAATCTGGGGCTGCTTGGGATAGTGATAGTACTTTGAGTTTCATATGCCGGATGAAGTATTTTTATTTACTTATCTCTTTTAGGGATTGCTTATCCAGTGTGGGGTACCAGTCCATCACAGGAGAAGCCACATACCTTTTAATTTTATGTCAGAAGATGCCCTTAATTTTGTTGTTTAGTATATTGAAAGGTTTCATGTTTGGCACATGTGAATATTAATTGACAATGTGAAAATTGTAAAATTTCCTAACCAAAATTGTAGAAGGTAATACTACTTGTTCAGTTAATTTAGGAGTCTCAATCATTTTGAGGTTATGTCCAATGGGTTGGACAGCACTTATTCAAATTGTGAAGGATTTATAGTAAGTGACAACAGTCTGAATCCTATAATCCTCTTTTCTACAAACGGCAGGTGTTCTTTGGTGCTCGTCTTTCTAAAATTAGGCTGCTGTTATGTCTTATTTGTCAGCCTTGAGATTGGCTGTTATTTACAGCTGTGAAACAGTGAGAGATGATGGTAAGACAGCAGTATGTCCCGTGGGGTCTGGTACAAAGGTAGGACCGAAAAAATTATATACCCAGCATTTATATAGCTGAGTGATCACTGAAGCATTCCAGCAGCTTCCCTCAAGGACTAAACCTGGAAACCTTTTGTCCATGAGTCCAGTTCCATTACCATTTCACCTGCTGCACTCACTTTTGACTGGCCATGCTTAGTGTGCATTATAAATGGTCAGAGATGGAAAGTTCAGGTACAGAAATTAGAAATCCAGACCAAGGTTTCGTTTCAACCAACAGGTTGACTATAAAGAGTCACAGTCATTCAACTGGTTGGTCAAAACAAAACCCTGGCCTGGATTTGTACTTTTTGCACCTGAACTTTCCACCTCTGTAAACTGTACAAAATGTATGTTATTTACATACAAAACAAAACCAAGGCTAGTAAACACCTGCAATGGACTTAAGATGTAAATATTAACATATTATTACAATCCACAAAGACACAGGGTGCACCCAAAATCACACACTACGCACTACAAACTTTAATGAAGAAAACGTACACACTACAGCAGTGCGATTCCTTAGCGCGCAAGTACAAAACTTTCCAGACACACTACATTACCTTTGAACTGCTGGACTTTGACCTTTAATGACGGATGTCCTTCATAGCAATAAGTACAAAACAAACCTCAGATGTCACGCCTAGGATTGTGGAATTGAATATTGAATGGGTTTCAACACTTCTCATTTTGACTGGACATAGGGTGCCATATGGGAACTTTCTGTGCACTAAGAGATGCTCACTATGGTTTCGGACACACTGTTATATCTTGTTAACTATTTTTCCGCACTATTTAGTGTGGAAGTGTGCAACTTTGGTTGCAGCCACAGGGTTAGCTCTGAAAGGAAGTGTATTAAAGGAACATTTAACAAAAACATGGAAGCTCTGGCATCTAAATATCCAATGAGCGCAAGTCTTGCTATCTTTTGTAAAATTTTTAAACATTTTATCAATAGTCATCTCTTTTAAAAAAAATATGTTTACATTCTTGTTACATTCTTTTTACATTATTTTTATGCTAAGATTACTGTGTTAATTGCCATGTCTAATGTTCAGTTCAAATGACTTCTCACCCTTTCGAAATCATAATTTTTGCTGTGATAATGGAGGGTTTATTGCAGGTTTCCCATGGTTCCATCTGTGGAAGAGTAACCAGGCACCAGTGTTGGGTATTTCAGGTCCAGAAGCTCAAATCCAGACCAAGATTTTGTTTTTGCCATTTTTTTCTGGCAGCTCTCTGGTTAAAAAAACAACAGCATTAAAAAATAAAATAGTTATGTATTTTAATTTTTCAAACCAATTTTCACACAATTTCACGTCCTTTATTAGTTTAGATTTATTCTTAAAAATACAGAGCGTGTTTTCAGCACCATGTTTTGTAGGTGTTCTGGGACGTGCGCCCACTTTGTTACCCCTCTACTTTCATATGCACTTTATGTTCCGGCATCTTCTGATTTACAAATTATACTGAATCTACAATTGTCGACTGTTTTATTAGATGTTTTGCTGTCAAGACTCTTCTGGTTGAAGAAATAGGCCGTGACATTTAAGCAGAAATCCTACCTTGCCACCCATTTAAAGGTTAGCCGGCCCCTTTGTGCACTTAATGTGGGAAAATCCTGCAGGCACAATGGACAGAGGGGAGCTGACCCCTTTCTGAAGGGCAAAAGGAAACAATAGGCTGGTCTGTTTTTTTGTCTTGGCGTGGGTGATGGTTTCCTGCAGAGTTTTCCATTCACGGAAGTGGCTCTGATTGCATGAATCCTGTCCAACCTCACATCCCAGTCAACATCTACGTTACCTTTATGGAAAGCTTGTGGGTATTTGTGAAACTGGGGGCTTGGGGGGTGTGTGGGTTACTGTATTGGGACGTTAGAGAAGATCAGGTGGCTCAGAGGATTGGCCACATTCAATTATCTGTTTCTGATACCAATCCTAGTCCTTCTATCCACAGTGGAAGCATGACATCCTGATTTTTTTCCCTTTGATTCATGTTTTCAGTTACCTCAGTGTTTCTATTAACAAGGTTCTAGCCAAATAAAATCCCCATTCCTCCTTCCATCACAAAGTCACATGGTTATTTTTGCCATCCTGATTGGAGCGTTTCTTGCATTGCAACGTTCTTGTAATACAGTTATTTTATTTTTAAAGCAAAAATAAAACCTGTGGGTTTGCCTCATTATGAGTTAATGTGCATTGTTAGTCTTCATAAGCCAATAATAGTTGCTTTTGCCGATGAGTATGTGTCAGAATGTTGAGAAGTTTCATAATTTGGCATATGTTGTCTGAATAGATAAGCGATTTAAGTTCATTTGGTGGCCACCAGCACTGAGTCAAGTCAGCCTGACCCATCGCTCCTTCCTGAAATTGTTTTCCTATCTCTTGTTTTGCTTCTGATTAATAATTCTGCAATGGTGAGAAATGAAATAAGTGGGAGGCAAATCATTCATAAAGTCCAGGACTGCTTTTATCACCTTCAGAGACTAGGAGAGAACAAAATGGTGCTGCGTGTGTGGGGGAGAGTGCCACTGACTTTCAGTATTTTTTTTCTCTGCCACATGAGCCATTCTGCCCAGCTGCCCTCTCTTGACATTGCTGCAATGCTGCGGGAACGTTCACAGAACCACTCAGGCTGCATGCCGCCCTGGCCTGGGGGGAATGCTCCTTCTGTCATGGGCTCACTGTGATTAGGAGAGGCAGGCCTAACAGACACTCTGCTGCAGGCCCGGCTGAGCGTGCTGCCGGAATGGTCTGCCACCCTGCTTCGAAACGAAACTCAAACAGAGGCCAAAGTCAACCATAAACAACAAGCTGCACAGGGACTGTCATTATCAACTCAGCACATCAATCAATGACTATCAGTCAGCTAGAGCAAAGTTGGGATACAAACAGTGATGTCTTATCAACAGAGTGTTGCCTATTTCTATACTCAAAAGCTTGAAATCAAAGAGTAAAAATGAGCTGGAAGTGTGGATGCAACCTTGGACCCTTATCACACTATGCTTATCTTTAATTTCAGACATATGAATGGGAAATGTGAATTTGTACACATACACATACAACAAGTGTGTGTTTTTTTACTGTGAATGAAGCCAAAAGTCCAATAAGATACTGTTTGGTTTTGCTACTGTTTATTTTTAAAATCCCTGTTTCTTTTAACCTTAAAGGCAAACAGGGGATTGTATAACGTCTGGCTTGCAGACATTAGCTGTGTGGTGCACGCAGCATGCCAGGAGCCAGGCTGAACCTTGTGATACCCTTTCTTGGGGGGCGGGGGGGCACTGTGCTGGGGAGCTTTTCTTAAGGGGCAGGAGCTGTCATGTGAGGCACCCACGGCCCTCTGATCCCAGAACAGTTAATGGCGGGTGGCAGGATCTCCCAAGCTGTGCCTTTGGAGAGACGAGGTGTTGATGTGTGGTAACGATTTAACAAGGTGCTTAGTTCACAACTGTGACAATCAGAGCTGCGAAAAACAGAAGCTGATGTAACCTTCAGCTTCAGGAGCCAAGCAGCAGGTCACGAACATCTTTTCCTGTATCACAACATTTCAGTTACTCCTTCCTCATGGACAATTACCCCCCAAAGGCTTTGTCCTGGTTTCCATTTTGATTAGGTTGACACCATTTCATAATTAGCGCATGGATGCTAGTAGGTTTATTTTCATCCAGGGTCCCATAAGCCTGGGAGGATGAGTGAAACACTTGAATGTAACGCTCCTCTCTTCCTTGGTGGACATCATGTGTTCGTTTGAAATTATATCTGGGCATCAGGACCATGATAAAACCATTGGATCTGAGAATGGAGAGTGACAGCGAATCCCTAACCCTATTCCCTTTGCTGTCATAAGCTGGGCATCTGGCCTCCACAGTTATCTGAGCGGAAACTCAATAAGTACTTCCATTAACCAGACCTACCCAACCCCACCACACCCAGGGTGTCAGGCTGAGGCAGGAGTAGAATAGGGGATGCCATCACAAGAGGGCAGGCGTGAAACTGAAGGGCCCCCAGGCTATGTATGTTACATTTTGATGTGAGTTCTTGACAAAGTCGGCACTGCCGAACCCAGGGGGACAATCTGGGTGAGTGCCCAAGGAGATCATACGCCTCTGACAGAGGTGTTTGTGTGGCAAGGGCAGGCTTGTGGTGCCTGACAAACTCAAGGACAGATTCCCCTAACCGGAGGGCTGCCGAGCTCTGCACCTCCAAAGGCATCCAGCGAATAAAGCAATCAACTGCTCGTCTGTGGAGGGGACCAGGACTGACTCCCCCCAAGGCAGCACTTAATGGAAAGATAATCGCGTTTTCTGCCTATTTCATCTGCATATGAGTGTTCTTCCCTTTTTCCCATCCGTATCTGGTTTCCAAGGAAAGATATGTATACAGTCACATGATCTTCATCTGCTGAGCAAATCTTTAAAAAAAAAGTTTAGTGTCTATGTGTAAATCGCTGGCACTTTTACTCCCAGAGACAAAGTCAATCTTGAGGTGGAAATCTGCAATATACCCATTTACTGAAGAGATAAACCGCATTACACCCCAGCATAAAAGGAAAAAATAAACGTACTGAATGGGAATGTTGTTAGTGTGAAAGTAAATTATGAAATCTGAAAGCACTATAATTTTATCTGTCTTCTCACAGCTTTAGCAGCAGACAATCATTTTCCCACAGCCCACATCTTTAATCACGGCTGGGTTCGAAGGACGATCCCAGAGGGCAGTGAATTGCATTTATTATCAAGGCATTGAAAGTGAGTTAATACTAACTGACCAGCTTCATATAAACTGTTTGAAATCTGGGTCTGAGGCTCTGCTAGATCTATTATTTTTATAATGGAATTTTCTCAGTAACATTCTGTAATTGTGAAGAAGTCGAGAGGAATGTGAGGCGGCAAAGAAATAATGACTGCATATGAGAAATATTTGCAGAATGTATTCCTCTATTCTGTCTTCGATATACACTATATTGTCAAAAGTATTGGAACACCTGCCTTTACGCACACATGAACTTTAATGACATCCCTTTCTTAATACATAGACTTTAATATGGAGTTGGCCCACCTTTTGCAGCTATAACAGCTTCAACTCTTCTGGGAAGGCTTTCCATGAGTGTATTTCTGGGAATTTTTGACCATTCTTCCAGGAGAGCATTTGTGAGATCAGTCACTGATGTTGGACGAGAAGGCCTGGCTCGCAGTCTCCGATCTAATTCATCCCAAAGGTGAGCTATCGGGTTGAGGTCACTGGCTCATCTATGTCTTTATAGACCATGTCTTTATGGAATATTTAGTAGCGAGGAAATTTCACGAATGGACTTATTGCACAGGTGGCATCCTATCACGGTACCATGCTTGAATTCACTGAGCTCCTGAGAGCGACCCATTCTTTCACAAAGGTTTGTAGAAGCAGTCTGTATGCTTAGGTGCTTGATTTTATACACCTGTGGCCATGGAAGTGATTGTAACACCTGTATTCAGTGATTTGGAGGGGTGTCCCAATACTTTTGGCAATATAGTGTATGTAATGCCTGCCTGCTAAGCCAGTACCTTGATTCAGTGTGACTAGGGCAAAGTGGAGTTGCATTTCATGTTGTTACCCTATGAGACACTCGGATTATCATGGGTCCAGATTGTGTCACGTATTGATCCCAGGACACAAAGACCTTCATTTGGCTTGCCGTTCTTCATTTAAGGCTCTGGATTGCATTAGAAATCTCAGAGAGTGTGTGAATAAATCGTTTTACTCTAATAATGGTATGCTAAAGTTACAGCTCAGTAGGTTTGCAAATCTTTGTCGTGAAAAGTGCAAGCAATATGTTCTTGGTATCCACATTGCGTATGAGTCCCCTGTCTCTGTCTCTGTCTAGCCGCCCCCCCCCCCAGCTCCACTGGAGCCATTGCACTGATTGGGCCTCTTTATCAGCAGGTGGCAGGCGGGAAGGCAGCATAGTGGATCCATGACTTCAGCAGGCACCCCAGTTCAATAGACGGCAACCTGCAGGTTATTATACACGAATAGCAACTTTGTCAGGTAATTGTGCTTCAGTGGCTGTGTGGTATGAATGTCAGAAGCGAAATTAATACTATTATATGTACAATCCTTATTTATTTATGTCGTGTCATGTGACACTTTATAGCATTATGAGCTAATGCATTCTAATATGTACATTGCATATGCCTTTTTCCAGTGCTTAATTTGTGCTGGAGCTTGGTGGAGCACAGCTCCGGGACCCCTGGCTCAGAGCAGTCTGCATTCCGTCTCCTCAAACGCTATGGCCGGTATAATTAAACTTAAAATTGATTTGAGTTAAACTTTTGAATGAATTCAGATTGAACTAAAGAAAAGTATATAAAAAATGTCTGTTGCGTTGTATGATTTTTTTTTTACATTCATCTGGATAAATTAATAGCCTGTGTTTCAATTATATGACATTTGATTTGAATGAGAAAACGGCACCATGAACACGCAGAAAAAAATTACTTTTTGGCCACTAAAATAGATGAGGTTACCATGTGGATCATTGAATTCATCAAATAGGATAGATCTGTCTTACAGTTTGGTGTATATTTGTCAGGGTCGGCACCTGTCCATCCTTGTCCTATGTGTTATGTGCCTATTTGGCCTGCAGGTGATGCTGGCCATCCTCACCCCCCTGTCACCTAGACTTTCAGCCCTAGTGTATTCTCTTTGCTCCATGGACTGCCGTGTAGTTCAGTGGGTGGAGTGTGTGACTCAGAGATTATTAACCCTCTGGTTATGGGTTGAGGCTGGCCTCTGGCCCGGTCTTTAGTTTGCCCCGTATTTGTTTAGTTCACTTATGGTCCAGTTTGCGTTTTGGTTCCATGGTAATTATTCCTAATGTACTAAATCCCAGTGTGTGATTAGTGTTCTTAGTTTCAGTTATAGTTAGAGTTCCCTAGTCCTGTGCTCATTATTGTAAGTTCCTCCATCTGTTGCTTGTTTTCCCGTACTGTGCTGATTGGTTAATTGTCTCATGTGCCACATCTGCTCCCTCGTTAATCTGGTTGTCTGTTTGTATTTAAGTGCCTGCTTCTACTCTGTTCTTTAGTTAGACATGTTCTAGTGTGCATATTATGCTGCTTGGTTTCCCTAGTCCGCCGTGCCGTGCCGTGCCGTGCCGTGCCGTGCCGTGCCGTGCCTTTTTCCGGTTGGGTTTCTTTTTTTTACCCTTGTGGTCCCTTTATTTTGTGGTTTCCCCTTTTGGTGTTCAGTTCTTTTATCAATAAACCCCGCTGTCTCGGTCACAAGTGGATCATTACCTTCTTTCCATCTGCACCATGCCACACCGCTGTGATGGTAACTAACAGGTGTCAGTAGAAAACATTGCATTATTGTGTGTTTAACAGTGCATTACCATTGTTAAAGTCTGATTTTTGTGTGCAGTAATGGTTGCAGTAAGTCTCTATGCTTTTTATGAGCTCTGGCACCTCAGAGTTTCCAAATTAATACTGCCTTTTTCTCTTACCCTGTGTTTCTTGTCTTACTTCCCATAGTTACACAATCTGTCATAGCCTGGAATCCATCTCAAGGAAACAAAGGCAGGGGATATCCTGGATGGGATGATGCTGAAATGCCCACTTTAACCTAGAGGACCTTCTCCATCCTGGACAAGATAAGACAGGATAAGATGATGCCTTGTCAGACTGTGCCACCACTGACTACAGGTTATGGTTTACTTGTACCATAAGACAAACTTTCATTAGTCTCCTGTACTCTGATTCATATCCATTGCTGTTGTATCATACATTGGAGGAGCCATCTGAGAACTTCTGTAATTGGCAAGAGCTGGTATTGTACTGGAAGTCTGACATGTACAAGATGAACAAGGGAGACAAGATGGTTCCCTGATGAGCCCTAGTATTGCTCACCACTATCTCCAACACATAGTCCTGGAGCCTCCCAAACTACTATCTGGTGGTAAGGTAGGCCATAATCCAGGAGACTGTGGGATATCAAGCTGCATTGTTCTGAGCTTGTTCCCCAATCGGAGAGACTAGGTGGGGTTAAAGGCACTAGTGAAGCCAAAGAAAATGATTCTGACTGCAGTGACTGCTTCGTCCAGGTGGGAACAGGCTCTGTGGAGTAAGTTATTCACAGCATCATCCACACCCATGTGTCTGTACTGTTTCAATACCGCTCATTTACTACTATTTAATATTCTTATAGCTTTTCAACTTTACCTACAGAGGCCCAGAGACCAGGGAAAGAACACACAAGGCAGATCTGAAGGAAGAATGAACGAGGAGGGGCAGGATCTGGTAAGGCAGGCAGGTACAAATCAGAGAAGCTACGGGACAGGGCTGAAGTGCTCGTTAAGGCTCATGGAATGCAGACAATACCTTGCACTGCATGTGTGGGCAGAAGGGGTTTGAAAGGGAGTGGGGCAGATGAAGGCACTGATTGCCACTAATTGGCCTGCCCCACCCTGTAAGACTTAATAGTACACTTCCCCACCCCCGCCCCAATAGTCACCTCCTGGACGCTGAGGGCGGCCCCGGGGACGAGGTACTGATCTGGAAGGGTGGACCCAATGGAAGGCCACAATCATCATCAATGGTCTGCCTGTTCCTCCTTCTGGAGCGCTTGTGGTCTGCCCGCAGCTGTCAATGGGCTTGCGCCTAGACCCCCTTACATAGTTGGTACCAATCCTCAACTGTGGGGACCTCACTGGGCTGGGTGTTCCAGGGGAACAAAGGAGGTTGATACCCCAGAATGCACTGGAAGGGAGTTAGCTGTGTTGCTCAATTACAGAGGGCGTTCCTGGTGCCCATGGAAGGTACCGGGCCTGCTCTGTGGGATGCGACTGGTGCAGCAACCTCAGAGTCTTGGACACCTCTTGGTTTATCCACTCCATCATTTTGTTGAACTGGGGATGGTAAATGAAGGAGAGATGCATTTAGGTGAGAACAGAAAGCTCTGAATATTCTGGAGGTAAACTGGGGCCCTAAGTCCAAAGACCCAGGTGATCAGTAAGTTGGCCAGCTCCTCAGCATATGGAAGAATAGGAAGGGGGGTCAACAGCAGATCTTTAAGAAGTGATCCATCACCATGAGGATACCAGTGTTCACCTGCGATGAGGTGAGGTCAGTGATGAAGTCTAAAGAGAGGTGCAACCAAGGGCATGAGGGCACAGGCAAGGGCTGGAGGAGACATGATGGAAGCTGGTTGGTGGACTTGAGCGGAGAGCATTCAGGACATGAACGTACATAGCCTTCCACCTCCTTCCAACCTGGCCACCAGTAGTGACAGGAAACCAGTCGGGCAGTGGTGGCAATGCCTGGGTCACCTGAACTGTTGGAGGTGTGTACTCCCTGGATAGTAGTGAAACAGATGGCTGGAGGGACGTTTCACTTTAACTGGAGGGTGCTCTGCAAGAAGGGTTTCTCGTTGATTGATCTTCTGCCTCAACTTGTCCAAGCTCCATGTCACTGGCCCCAGAAATCAGGTAGGAGGGAGAATCAGGAGAGGCTGCTGTGAAGATGCAGGAGGATCAAACTGCCTGGATAGTGCACCAGCCTTGACGTCCTTGGACCTTTAGAGATAGGATACCTTAAAACTGAATCGTTGAAAAAAAGCAACCAATGAGCTTGACGGGTGTTCAACCGCTTGGCATTCTAAATGCATTCCAGATTGCGGTGGTCTGTCAGCACCAAAAAGGATGGTTCACTCCATTCAGCCAGTGGCGCATTCCTCCAGCGCCATATTGATAGCCAGCAGTTCCCGGTTCTCCATATCATAATTGCATTCTGTGGGAGTTAACTTCTTTGAGTAAAAAACACAGGGGTGAAATTGTCCTGACTCCTTCTGTCATTAGGAAAGGACAGCTCCCAAACTAAGCTCTGAAGTGTCCACCTCAACCAAAAAAGGGGGGGGGGGTCTGGGTCCAGTTGCTGTAGAACAGGCATAGAATAGATCTTGCAAATAGTGAAACGCTATCTCGGCCACCTGTACCCACTGCTGAACAGGGCTCTTGGCACTCAGGAAGGAGGTCAGCTGTGTTCCTGTTTATTTTGTCAGTCACAGGAGACCTGATAAAAGTGTAAGTTCTGTCATTTTGTTTCAATGTACCTTCACATTTCCTTCTTACAGTTTAAAATCTCTTTGAATCAATGTTTCTACTTTCTCTTTCCTCTTTACTGGAATTATGTTCTAGAAAATTGTGCATGGCAATTTCTTCTCACTTCCGTATCACTTTGCATAGAATGTAGGCCTATATAACTTTGCTATATAATTAAAGTTAGTCTGTTGATTCATGACGGAAATGATTGCTTTTTTTCACTGAACAGCAAATACCCTTAAAGACTTGAAACAGAAAATAAATGAATTCGCTGTCACGAAGCACACGAGAAAACACGTTGTTTTTATTTCCATATCAGCTACGGCTGCTTGTTTTGCTGTAGCCTAACAATAATGTCACATTGCATAGCTGCCAATTTCCGATTGCTCCTGGCGGGCTGACAAGTTTAGTGGTTGCATGGAAACTGGAAACGGCACAGTCGGTGGACGCGGGGCGCATTTGCATCGCCACGGGCGGACTGGGCGTGCAGCTTTTCACGGAGGAGCGCGCTCTAGATGCGAGGAGGGCACGGCCACTTCGAACACTGGTCTCTCTCCTATCCCGCTTGGAATGGTTAAATACGCAGGGATCAGACGCCAAGAAGCGGCAATTTGTATCATTTAAAAAAGAGTGAGATAACGGGGCAGCGCGATAAAGCAAGAAATCCAAGGCAGTGCATTGAAAGAAGGAAAAGAAGTTTGTTCAGTCTCGCCACTGAAGATGCTTTGACCCACCAGATTGATCATTTTACTCTATGATTTTTAAATGGATTGATATGATTACAACAGCATTTATCCACTGGCAACACAAAACGGACACAAAAGATCCAGCATTATTACCAAGTCATCAAACGATACCTAACCTAAGACAAAATACTCCCGGTACTTCATCGGGGGATTTTCGGAGAATGCCTGGGTTATCGTAGCATTTTTTTTTCCAATTTGAATACGAACTTGGTTTGTGTATCATTATATCACGCTGCATGCTACGTATTTTACCTGGATACTGACTGTTTACTATTTACATGTTTCTTTCCGTGAAAATAGGAGGGTCTGAGAGCCTGTTGCGTTCTGGAAACCTACCTATCTTATATATCAGGTAAGACTGAATATACCCTACTTATTTATATATATCCTTAATGATATACATCTTTAAGTAGAATAGTTTTGTGAAAAATAATACTATTGCATCTTCACATAGTTTCACACTCACCACGGAGTTCAGTAAATAAATAAGAATGTTTTACAATACACATTTAGAGGTTATTAAAACGGACCGATAATATTAGCGCATAAATCTCATGTTAATTTGTGATCTGTCTCATTCCTGGCCAAATCGACTGACTGACTCCAGCCGTTCAGCCTAATAAAAGCGATAAATCAAGCACGTCGGAAAGAATCGGTTCATTCGAGCAGTAATTTACATGAATCCTGCTGGATTTGTTAAGTAGCCTGCGAAATACGTTGTCCGCTGTTTTACGTGAAAGATTGAGTGAAGCGTATCAGTTGCACGAAGTAGTATTAAAAACGTTTTTTTCCTTTAATTTTAAATAAAATTGATGGGGTGCGGGAGGGGGGCAGAAGTTAGATAAATGGATGAACTTATTATTTAATACGATATTTGCACCATACCACCTTCTATTGAAATCATGTATTTTAAAAATTCTTCCCAATCTATGAAAAAAAAAAATTATGGAAATTGGAAGCATTGATAGCCTCGGTGACGGCTGTCCACTGTTTCGGTGAGTAGATGCCCAGGGGATATACAGGTCATCCATATTTCTATACACATAGCGACGGTCTCTAAAAGGTGGGGATCGAAGCTGTTCAGTCTGCAGGCAACAAAGGTTAAAATGTCAAAGCCAGACAGTCAGTCCTAGGGCCAGTTGCCAGGAGAGAGAGAGAAACAACGGGGCTGCCTTTCTTCCGCGGTTCGTGATACTGATAGTGTAGCCAATAAGTATAAATGCTTTGGTTAATTTATTTATGTCGGAGGATAACGTTTAAAATGGAGTCGGGCTGGTGCATAAATATACTTTTAAGCACCATTTTTCTTGGTCTTCTGTCTGTGCCAGTAGTGCTGTCTTTGGCCATACAAAATTAATCAAAAATGTATTGTTATCAGTGTTTTATGTGTGCTTACTTGTCAGGTAAGAAAGGTTTTGTGCAAAGTTTTAGAATAATGGAAATATCATCACTCCAAGTGATTGCCTTAATTTAAAGGCCAAAGCAATGTATGTAACATTTAGATAACATTTTTATTCTCCTTGCGTGATGCTATGAATAGAACCAGTGGGGCTCCTGGCATTACATAGCACCAGAATAGCTCCTGCCTATGTCAGCGGTCACATTGACAAAAGGCCAGGGCAGGGTTATCAAAGGCTGTGTTATCCCCGAGCTATGTGGGGGGGTTGCAGTCGGGCACTCTGTGCCCCCTGCTGCTCCACCATCTCGAACAATGCCCTCTCTAAACCGCTGCAGCCCCATTGTCACCCGCTGATCTGCAGCATCCCACCGGTCATCATGTCACTTCAATATCAGGAAGGGAATGAGGTGTTAATCTGTCTTCACGTGAACCTGTCATGGATAATGTGCATTCAGTACATACAGCTAGTGATTACGGTCAGTGTGTGTTTATCTCAAGAAGTTTGCACTATATGCTTTCTGGCACCAGTTTGTTCTTGAATTATATATATTGCAGAGTGCGGCATTCTGTTAATGTGAGACGGGGTTTTCCACAGCACAGAAAGAAAGCCTACACACATAAAAGTTGGGTTTGTTGTGAAAGACAGTTTTATGATCTTTCAGCTTAAGCCAGCTCCTGTTTTATGATCCAGATGAAATTGCTTTGTGTTTGTTCAGGTAGATCAGTTTCTCATACCCTGACTATACATGACCCATGCAGCAATTATAAGAATCTGATGGCTTCACTAACTAACAGTTAGCTGTTTAAAAATGTCTGCCTTCTTTCTGATTTCCCTTTGGCTCCTTTGCAACTGATGTCTTTACCTGAATCATCTCATTATTGACCTTCCTTACTCACTTTACTCATTCATCTTTTTATCTTGTGTTCCTGAAGATGTCCTCTTTCTCATTATTTCTCCTGAGCCTCTTCTTATTTTATCCTTGTTTCTGTCCTTCCTCCCTGCCCCTCGGGGGTTCCTTTATATGCTTTTCAATCTCTCAACCTCCTTCCCTTCATTCGGGGTTTTCCCCTCACTTCCTGTCTTCTTGCAGCTCCTCCTTCACACTTCATCTCCACACCCCCTCCCACTTTTCCCAGGTAAATGCCAAGACGACCCATTGTGTCGTCGAAAAACCTCATCTCAAATTAACAGAATGCCACTTCTCCTTCATCACTTCATCATCTCCCCTCCCTTTTAATAATGTGCCCAGAAGTGTTTGGCGTAATTAAAAATTATGTTCTGACACCTCAGCTTCTCCAGGGACAACCTAAAGCAGATATGAAATGTTCTTTGCTCTCTACACCCAAATTGGATTTTTCTGTTTACAAATCATTATTTCTTGGCATTTGCTCAGCATGTGAGTCATGATCTCATTAGGAGCATTCTGTAGATGACACCCTGTTATGTTCTTCTAAGAGGAATCAATTTCATTTTCAGTCTCCATAAGTGGATCGCTTATTGGCTACAGTTTTTACGGTCACTTTCAAAACATAGTCCAATTCATCCTTTATCTTTTCCTGTCTTTTGCAACAGTTGAAATTTAGGGATAGGCAGAGTTGGTTGTGGCTGACATTTGGGTGTAGGACAGAAAGTTACCATTTTAGACATGCCCTACCTAACCTTTCTTACAACTATAGTGCTCACAGTAAGTCTTGGGACCCTTGCTTAATTAAGTAAAAATGTTGCAAATTTATTGGTTTCGTAACAGAAGTCCATTGATGAGGAATTAATATATCTGCATATATCTTACACACATCTTTCCTTTTATTGTGTCATAATTTTTTTCATTCAGTTCTGTTTTTGTCATTTTGCTATTAATTGCAACTGTAGTCACTGGCTCCCAAATGGACACTAAAGACAAATATTTGGTACTTTATTTTATCGTAAAGGTGTTACTAATTAAAAACACCCAATGATGCTGCTTGTCAATAAACTCGGAACAGCTCTTTTAGAACTATAATTTCGGTTTCAGTTTAGTACTACTTGAAATTAATATTTTACTTAAATATACTGGTTGTTTATAACGTGATATATATTTTTTGTAAACAATTCAGTAAAGCAATGATTTTTGTTGTAAACCAATAAGTTTGCAATATTTTTACTGTATTTGAAGCAAGAGTCCAAAGAATGTCTGTAAGCACTGTATACATTTTTTCATTTCCATGCTGTTTGCAGCCTCAGCTTTTTAAACATTATTTTTTTATTACTAGTCACTGTTGACTTAAGCTGTTCGGTTTACAAATGCCGTTTCATTCTCCTTGCGTGGGGCTATGAATAGAGCCAGTGCAACTGCAAGGCAATTTGTTTTTGAACCCTTATATCTAAATCACACACAGATTCTACATTACTGTCACTTGCACAAATTGGTTAAAATGAACAGATTATGGATAACTCACTTGACTTGGTGATGCAGACTCAATTTATAGGAAGGAATGGCACGTCACCTCACCCACCTCATGTATAAAATCCATTCATCCATCCTTCCATCCATCCATTCATCCATCCATTTTCTGTAACCACTTGTCCTATTCAAGGTAACGGGGGGTCCGGAGCCTGTCCCGGCAGTTATGGGCGCAAGGCAGGGAAAAACTCAGAATGGGGCACCAACCCATCGATGTATAAAATCAAGATTGAAATTCAATTGACTCCTAAAATTATCTGCTCATTAGATGCCACAGTGAAGAGCGCGGCAGTGTGAGAAATCCACATTCCCTTGTTTTTCTGTGGAATGTGATGACAAAAATACACACCCCTTCTGGGCCACTTTCTAAATCAAAGTGTGATTATGGCGATTTTTAAATATCCGCCATTGAAATGGGTCAGCAGTGCCGGCGGTAATGTTCTGAGAGAGCCTGCCTTAATTCTACAGCTGTAGCCTGTGTGAATATAAAGGCGGCTCCGCATAGCCTTGTCCTCAGCCTGCCCTGGAACAGATAGATCCCTGCCGCTTTTTTCATAGCAATTAAACCAGATCGCCTCCATCTGTGCATGAAATAACACACTATGGCTCTTGAGCACTTTTGCCATCAGTCACAGGGATAGTTTTTAGGCCAGGATGTAATTTGTGTCACATCAGTCATTCAGTTGTTCTTCCTCCGCCTTCCTTTCCCCAGTTTCACGCAGGCTGACTGGCCGGAGGAGGGCCTCGCTCACACCCTCCACCTCTCCCAGCTGGTAGGGGGCTGAGTCCTCCCGGGAGCATGCTGGTATCCCATCATGCCACTGCCTGCAGACCAGCTGCTGCGCCACTCGGTGGTCACGTGTCTGCTGCTGCACAGCCTGGTGCTCATGGCCTTCTGCTTCCACCACGCAGCCACCAGCTGCTCAAAGAGATGCTACTGCTCTGAGAGTGAGACCTGGGGAAAGACGGTGCGCTGCAGCAGCCTGCGCCTCACCGAGATTCCCCAGGACATCCCTAACGACACCCGGCGCCTCTACCTGGACTTTAACCTCCTCACCACCATTCCGACTGACACCTTCCTGGAGCTCCCTTTACTGAGCGAGCTGGACCTCTCTCATAATGAGTTGGCCCAGCTGGAGCCTGGGGCCTTCCACGGCCTTGCCGAGTCCCTCCAGTTCCTGGACCTGTCCTCCAACAGGCTCATGACACTGAACCCGGAGGCCTTTGCACGTGTCCGGGCCCGCGCCAACCTCACCTACAACCCATGGCACTGCGACTGCAACCTGCAGAGGGTAATGCCTCTGCTCGACCTGGAACCCACCTCTCTAGCCGGCATCGTGTGCCAGACCTCTGAACCCGAGGACATAGGGGCCCAGGGGACACCCTTCCTGCTGGCCAAGGACCTGGACCTCTGCGTGGTGCTGAAGAAGACCACCGACGTGGCCATGTTAGTGACCATGTTTGGTTGGTTCACCATGGTCATATCGTACCTAGTTTACTATGTGCGGCACAACCAGGAGGATGCACGCCGCCATCTGGAGTACCTCAAGTCCCTGCCCAGCAAGCAGGGCAGGTCAGAGGAGTCTTCCACCATCAGCACTGTGGTGTAGGGCAGGGATTCTCAGCCTTTCAGCCCAGCTGTCGACCATTATAAAAGTGTCGGGGCCCACCGGAGGGGGTCCCCCTCGGTAATTTTTGCTGACCATCGGAAAGTAACTCTCGGTAAATTATATTCACCAATCCGCATTTGCCTAATATAGATTTACGACCCACTAGTGGCTGCTTGCAGAACCCATGGGCCATGGACCAGTACTTGAGAAACCCTGGTTTATGGGAACCTGGGGTACTGGGGGGGCGGGGGGGCAGCTGCTGAAATCTGGGGTCCAGGTGACCCGGCGGGCCAGCTGTGCCGCAGCGGCGGCTAAACATGGTTTACCTTTGCACTGGTGTGGAGGGTGTAGTGGCTCCGAGAGTCCATGTAGGAAGTAGCGGGCTATCTAATTCAAATTAATAATTCATCTCAGAGCAGCCTATTAAGATCCTGTGGTAGCTGAGTGGGTCGCCTACTGCATGTGCTCAGGAAGTGAAGGCACAAACCACAATGGTCTCATCTCTGCAGTGTTCGCTCAGTGCACCATCTCATAAAGCCATGCGATCGGCCAACTGAGATTCCTGGCAATTCCAGCAATAAGCCCCCCCTCCCCAGAGTGAAGACTGACAGCACATGTATATCTTCCAGACCCCCCCTCCTCACATCAGATTGTCTTTCCACATAATGTCATGGCGAACCAAGGTCACACATGTATGAACTGGGTGTATGCTGCTGTGTTTATATCTCCAGTCAATCTGGCATTTTTTTTATTTGTTTTGTTGCATTGGATACAGTGTTTCTAACAAGTTTTAACTTTAATGTCAGTTAAAATGTAAATAAACCAAATGGAAGCTTCTCTACGTTAGTCTTGTGATCAGATTGTCTCAGTGTACATATCGCTATATCGGTGGCGTGTATTGTTGACAAGCAGGACCCGTTAATACGTTGCAAATACATTTTATAACTTTTTATAAAATGGATTCACAAGATCCTCCCACATGATTGTTTGTCGTTCGCAGTTGCTAAGGAAATGTATGTCTTGCTGTCAGACATTCATGGTTCAGAAGTTACACTCTGAAATTACAGCATCGACATGAGCTGTCTCTGTTTTCCTGTTGAGCTAAAACGTGCCTTTTCTTGGGCTTGTAACTAACAGGCTACAGTCCTTCTTAATGTTCTTTCACTAAGAAAAACACAGGGGACTCAAGTATCAATTATCTTATATCTACAGCATAGATAGCAATAGGTAGCAAGTATAGAAATTAAATTATTTGTTAGTGTTTTTGTTTTATTCCCTCAGGAATATTTTTGGTTGTATTGGTCTTCAAGGCGTTGCTACAGGCTTTATTTGGTTCATGGTACTGAGCACCAATTAATATTTCATGCACTAACCCATTCCCGATTCAGAGGCGAGAATTCCGTTTTAAATTCTCATGTGACTACAATGTCCTTATGCTGAGTGACACAGGAGTAAAGTGAGAGGAATTTCCTCCCAGGTCCCCTGCTGCGGTCTCTTAAACATGGGGTGGTAGAGCTCTCTGTGGCAGGCAAAGCTGAGAAAGTTAGACCCTCGACGTCACATTTTCATGACACCCAGACGGCATCAGCAGCTGTTCTTCACCCGTTTTTTTTTTCTTCCACGGATGGTCATTCAAGCAAGAAAATCACAATTCCATCCCTCTCTTACGTCTTTTTATGGTTGATAGCATTCAGCGCTCATTCCCAGCACAGGCTGCAATACTTAGGCTGAGAGTAATATACCTTAGTTTTAAACTGTGTTGAAGTTTCACTTTCCCTGCTCAGAGCAAAGCAAAGGAGAAGTCAACAATGAAGCCTTTATGTAGACGTTCAGTACAGACGAAAGTGAGGAAGCATCTAGAAGGAAGGTGACCTTAATCTGGCATTTGTCCCGTGGAAAGGTGCACCTGACCAGCAAAGTTCCCCTTAGTGCATAGGTGTCAGAGGTCACATGCTCTAGCACTGCTACCAAGAAACTGGAAACATCTTCTGGAATTACCGGCAAGCAGGTGCTACGTGTGCATGTTTTTCCTTTCTCTCTAGAAGTGCTCTCACCCGAAATCATTCCCAGGCACCCAAACTCAGCACCAGGAGCAGTAGGATCTGGCAGAGATGGTCTCAGTGGATCTTGAAGCTACACAGAATACAGAACTCAAACAGCACCCATAGAAAGCCCAGCACATCTTCATGGTCCCACTATGCAGCTGGCCTCCCCAGCAGCCGCGCAAGCCTGCGGACTAGCCACCTGCGCACGCGGCTCTTTCCCTGGGATGATGCATGTAAATAATATTGCTCGTGAAATCTGACTCATGCACCCTTCCACGCTGTCAAGCTTGTCGATTGCTGTTCAGTCTCTATCGAGTAACGGGTAGTGTTACAGCAGTGTCGGTGTGGTGGAGTGATGCTGTCAGGTCCGCCGGATGTCTCCGCTCGCCACGTGGGACCAGTGAGGACGTAAAAGGTTGCCTATTCTAGCAGCAGTGGTGTTTGAGTGGAGAGACACCGGCCTGTGACCTGGAATTATGGACACACAAATATGAAACTCGATTACAAAATAAAGCAACAAATAAATAGCTTATTGAAAAGGAAAGATATTTTTAAACATTTTCTGCACGACTACTGTGCACCATATTTTTACCCTGCATATTTGAATATATTGATTTGATGTCTTTTTGATGAGGCAGAATTCACAAATCTAGTCAATAAGCCTTTGTCCCAAGAGGCTGTGGTTTAAGTCCAACAAAAGACTAACTGTGGTGGTTTTCAGCGTTTTTTTTTTTTTTTAAGATATTGACTTTTTAAAGGGCAATCAAAGTAAATCTCAAGTTCCGTCTGCCGTGGCAAACATCCGATGGTGTCCTTTCAGGACAGAGTGTCGATAATCAGTCTATGGTTGCTAATAATGGAAGCTCTTCCCACAGAGGCTCTATTTGCACTTTTCCACTGCCACTAAGAACCACAGCATATTATACAAGTCATACCCGAGCCGTACCCGCGCTAACATGGCCCTGCTTACTAGTACAGCTGAAAGCGAGAACAAACCGAGCTGGTTGCATCACCACCATCTGATTGGTCAAAATGCACAGAGATACCGTTGATCTGCGTCGATATGCGTGGATCATATAAAGGAACAAAGGGCATATTCTACATATTATTCATTATTAGTAGTATCGCACATCGCAATGTATTTATGCATTCCTGATAACTAGGGACTTCAAAATTTACTTACTACTTAGAAGAATACTAGAGAATGGCTGAACGGAATGGATTTTTGATGCAAATTTACGCAAGCGAACACAGATTCCGCTAGTGTTTGATGCTAACATAACACAGCGATTCTCACAGATGCGCTAACAGGAATTAGCACACAGTAACTCATGATGTACACAGTGTGAACAGTAAAGCAGCATCTCTTTGGTTTTACGTCACTATCACTCTCCAAACCGGGCAACGCCTTTTGCAGTGGAAAACCAAAGCAAGCTGAAACCGTGCTGTAACTAATGTCTCTTTGTGGTACGGGTCGGGTACGGCCTGGTTCGTGTCTGCCAGTAGAAAATCGGCAAAATCGATCCTGCCTCTGATTCTGCTCTCCTGTGGGGTGGCCTGCACACACGCAGTGCGCGGAAAGCCGAACTCTCTGGCCTTTCTCATAAAAACAGCTACTGCAGAAAAGTGAGCTTGCAGTCATCAATAGTCCAGCCAGCATTCTGAATTCCCATGGCGACAATGTTTGTTTTTTTCAATTGGGCTTGTTTTTAGGGCTTCCCCCCATTCACTCCTCACCCCCCCTCACCGATACGGATGCTGCTGTCTCCTCCCTCTTTCCCACTTAGGTGAAGAACAATTGCAGTTGCCTAGAGCCTAGCTGAAACTCAAGGACTTTCTTTTTGAGATCCCGACCGCAACACTTCAGTCAGATCTTCTTGTGAAGTGATATAAAGTCTGTCTAAAGACAAAGTTTTGGCTTATAAGAAGCATATCATTGTTCACGAATGGTCTGTTCTGGTATTGAATCCTTTAGTTAAAAAATGTGTGACTGCAATTGCATATGTGTTGTGTCCTAAGTGTTGTTTCATTGTATTTGTATACCCAGCTTAGTCACAGTCATATGTGAACCTCAGGCAAAGTCTGGCTCACTTTGACAGCAGCATCGTCCAAGTGTCTGGTTCCTGGAAAAGATTGCAAAGAGTAGCCCTTTTCTTGCAAGCACAGAGTTTAACAGCGACAGAGCACTGATACACAGCAGCCCTTCCTTCCTCTGTCATGTTTTTATTGCGGTTAGTTCAAAGAGTGGGAGTGGACCAGTAACCAATCATCACAGCTCAACAGTGCAGCAGGCAAAACGCAAACAAGTTAAGCAGGGGGTTCACTGGACAAATAGCACCATTGTTCCTCCCACTTACGCTGCAGTTAATTCAAATTTCGAAACAGCTCGCCTTCCAGCAGGGACCAAACAGTGAGCCTCTTAGCCTACCTCCCAGACACCGTACACTGGTGTGAACGTTACCACTGTGGGCTAATGGGGCACAAAGAGGCAGATAGAATGACACATTCAATCTACCAGAGCACAGCCCCTTGCCAGATTGGGTTGCAGATTAAAAAGTCTCTAGGTGGATCACCTTGGGAGGGCTAAACCTTTAAGTGCAAGGACGGACACAAGAGGAGCTGGTTGGGGCCATATGAAAAGCCAGGGCCTGAGTAACTCCACGAGGTCCACTTTCAGTGCCGCCCCCAACACACACCCAACACCATGACCAAACATACAGGGCTGAACAAGGATGAGGAACACTGTCCAGCCATCACTGAAAAACTCCACGTTTTTTTTAATGATTTGTTTCCAATATAGAATTAGTTCTGAAAACTCTATTAGTGCAATTTAACTAGTATTTTAAATGAACAAAGGACTTGTAAGGCTCTTGTGTCAACAATACATATTACAATATTCCCAAAGTTTTTTTGTTTTTATTTCACTCGATCTATTATTGTTTTGTGAAAATTAAAACTGAAAATTCCCCCAGGAGTAACAGCCCCCCAACACCCAACTTGCACTAAATCTAAATAAAGTGTTGAATCAGGGTTTTAATTTTAGCTAAATTGTCTGCTTATTTGTCTGTACTGTATTTGAAACTAGTATTACCACACTTTTCAGATAATATTTTAATTCTACATATTTATGAACTGTGTACTTGTTCAAAGATGTTTCCAGCACAGTATTTTAGTTTTAACACTGCTTTTTCAAATCTCAGAATACAGACGTCATCTCAATAATATGAAGAAGGTCAGGAAATTTCCAAAATGTCCAGTTTGTGTGTATGTGTCTCATATATACAGCTATGGAAAAAAATGAAGAGACCACTCTATGTTTTTTGAAAATCTGCATTTTTAAATCTTGGTTTAATCGTGGTTCTGCTGGTAGAAGGCTACACTGCCAGGCAGACTGCTTCCAGGCTCAAGGTTTCTAAGACAGCAGTACACAAGAACAAGGTGAAGCAGGAGACACTGGGAACGACCAGAAACTATCCAGGTAAAGGGCAGAAGCGACTTTCTAATGTTAGAGATGACCGTCAACCTATCCAACAGTGCATCATGAATTGGATGATGACATCAAGTGACCTTCAAAAAGAATGGGAAATATTAAGTGGAGTAAAGTGCACTGCTAGGACAAGTCAGAAAAGGCTCCTAGAAGCAGGACTGAAGACCCAAAAAGCAAGAAAGAAGCCCCTCATTAAAGAGAAGCAGGGAAGAGCCAGGTTGAACTTTGCAAAAAATTAATGTTTTACACAGGCACATACCCATCAACTGAGTAATGATTGAAACTGAAAATTTTGCTGTGGTCTCTTAATTATTTCCTGAGTTGTACATGGCATGGATCCAGGGTCTAACGTGGAGCTGGTTAGATTTATGAAAAAATATTCTTTGTTATTACACCACAATACAAGAGTGTTTTATGAATTACAAACTGAATAAGAAACAAATAAATCAAACGAAATTCTAAAAAGTTATACCTAATGACTGAAACCGTAAAATAGCACACTTCTTTCCGTAAAAGAGTCAGGATCCTTAACGAGGCCCCCTAGAGGGGAAAAAGAGAAACAGACACATGCACCTGCTAGCGTATAACCCGTCATAAGGGCAGGAGCGAACCTTGAGAGCCGCCCTGCTGCCCCGCCGAGCTGAATGAGATCCGCTTTCTCTGTTATTACAGCGGGCGTGACTTTTCACAGGACGGCGAGAGCGCCGTATTGGAGAGGAGAAAAGCAGGATTTGTTTGCCCTTCGCTTCGCTCTTTTTAATGCCCTCGCTCACTGTTACTCATACCAGTGCTCCCCGTGTTGCCATGGGAACCACTTTTCCTCTCCTTTAACCTCTATCTCTTACTTTGAAATCTAACCGTGGTTCTAGTTACATAACAATGTAACACATATCAAGCTGTATTTTGAAGTAATTGTTAAATTTGCCGCCCGGACATTTGACGCTTGTACGTATAGTAGACTGTTTTCAAGCGAAAGAACTTGTCTTAGTGTGGACGTTTTCTATGTACATATTTTAATAACAGATACACAAAGAAACAGATCTTTACATCAACACGTTTTGGAACTACTCATTAAATAATAATAAAATATCTTCAATATTTCCGATATTACCACAGAGTTCATTTTCAAATAATCACTTTTATTACTGTTAGATGTTTAGAAGACTCATTGTGACGTAACGTACTATTTATATCTTTTTAAACTTAGTATTATACTTCATTCCATCATAACAAGATACAATTGCTAGATAGTGCGTAAATACTACATATTTTTACTGAACACTTCAAAATGTTCAAGGATAACGTAACATTCAGAGCGTCTTAATTACACCATACACGTCGCTGTGCAAAAATAACAGCGAACACGCCTGCCGCCCAGAGGCGCAAGTTAGTAACAGAACTTCAGCGATCGTTCTGCGATCGATCAGTCATGCCTGGTTGAGAACTCGATTGGATTTGCCTATATCCCATAATCCCCCTTTGCGTGGTTCATACTTGCCAGTCATTCTCCTTGTTTTTCCAGGGAGTGTAGTTGTTAGTGCGATAATACTGGTTTGTTGTCGGGCATAACGCGCACAAATACTCATTTCATTGCTTTGGTTTTGAAATCTGCTGCGGTTGAATCATGAAAGAAACCACGTCGAAAAGACGGGAAAAGGCCCGAGAAGCTAAGCCGGAGAAAAAAGCGGAGCCGGGCCCGGAGCCGCAGGATGTGGAGATGCCAGAAGAAGACACCGCGACGACGGGGAAATCACCCAAGGAACTTGACACTCTAACTCTCGAAGGTAAGTACAGGGAGACACTTTTCCCGATGACGGGCGTAAAAGATTTTAAAAAGCAGACACTTACGAATGAACGTAATGACAACCGGGTTTCTGGTGTTCGCTGTTTCATAACGCTGCCAGTTTTCTGGCTTGGGTGCCATTTACACAAAGTAATGCTGCTATGTTAAAAAAACGCATATTGGTCCAATTTATAACTGCTAAAATAAATTTAAGTTGACTTACTAAGAACACTTTTCCTCTATTGGCGGTGAACATAGATTGTTTTGTTTATGCAATTTGCTTTTAGGCAAATGATCTATTAAGTGTTTATCATCTGTATTTTTTGCTGTCACGCTGGTCAAAAGGAACGGAATGGGACTCATTTTCAGCCCGTGGGTTTTATGCCGAAGACCAGACAAGTTTCTCTTCGTTTTGGGGAAACTTTGATAAATGATGACACAGTTTAAGATGAATTTATTACTGACATTTCAAGAAGAAAAAAATAATAAATAGCATATTGAACTCAGTCTGACTAAAGCGTTGTTGCAGAATTTTAAAGTTGTAAAATTATTTTGATTCCGACCGGCTCAATTTTATACTTGTCAAATTATTTTGCTTCTGGCTTGCACAGCAGCTAAGAGACCCACCAGGAATTCTCCCGATTGGTCACTCATGGTTGGTCACACATAGTTTTATAGTGTCAGCTGTCAGTAGTGCTTGATGATGTATAGTAATATGACACCCTTACCTCAAAACATTCGAAACCGTTAGACTTAAAGGAATAGAATAAAACGGGAGGTGTAGACGGCAAAACCCGGAATGGTACGTAACATTTTTGTATTCTGTATATATCCTGATTAACAGAGTCGTCAGCCGGTACACTTTGTTCTGAATATTGTTGTCTAATTTTTGAAAACTTGATCTTAATTGTGACATCCACCTACATTGCTGCGCCATATCTAAATGTCTGCTTCTCTGGCATGCTCTTGTTTCCTGCCTGTTAGATATCAAGGAGCACGTGAAACAAATCGAGAAGGCTGTGTCCGGAAAGGAGCCCCGCTTTGTGCTGCGTGCCCTCAGGGCTCTGCCCTCCACCAGCCGGCGGCTCAATCTCAACGTGCTGCACAAGGCCATCTCCGGGTTCTACACGGCAAACACAGCTGGGAAGGAGTTCCTGCTGAGTTTTCTGGAGGAGGTGAGCTGCTGTCAAACTTTGGGTGCTAGGTGGAAAAACTGTATCACCCTGTCAGGTTGTAATTTCCCCTTATAAATATGTTAAATCAGTAAGTGGTAATTCTGTCCATCTCAAAAAAGGTCACTCAGTTATTGGCTAATTCTGAAATAAAAGTGTTGGCCAATAGCGGGCTAATATTTGCAAAGTACAGTGCAAATGGTTTATTATTTGAAAATATAATGCAGTAGTTATTTGTATGGATAATGCCTGGGTATGTTAGGTATATCAGTTCACATACAAAAATAATGGCCTGTTGTTTGGATGCAGATAATTTTCATTGTTGCCAGATCAAGAATGCTATATTTTTATATTGCTTGTAGTGTTTCTTAGTGGCATGGTGGCTGAGGGTAGCACTGTTGCCTCACAC
>JAAGVU020000092.1:28717747-28754754 GCA_011763525.2 Mormyrus iriodes | reverse complement strand
GGAGCAGGGCTAAAGTTCTACCGGGCAGGGCCGTCCATAATCAGTATATTAGAGGCACCGGTCCCAAAGTCTGGCTGTCGGAGCTCCCAGCAGCTGTAATTCAGCTGCTGATTGTATGATTAATTTAAGTAAAGCCTACCACATAGTCTGTGTAACCAGGTAACTTAATTTATACTAAGCAGTGATATCAACGTTTGCAAACTGTCAAATGTTAAATGCACTTCTGGTGCGCTTTCTACGTAACAGTAACTATCTAGTAAACTAAACCACTACCAGCAAAGATGCTTATTCAACACAACACTATAACAAATTACAGCAACAATAAAATATTTTAACAAGAATAAGCCTTAATGAGAATGAGCTAATGTTCCTGGTCCACTATCACAGCTGACTACAAATGCTCCGCAGAATGATATCAGAGTTAAGGCATCCTCTTTATTTGTTTTGTTCAACCAGCAAATCAGAAATCATGAAATTCTAACGGAATTAATTAAACAATTCGCAGATTCAAATGAAGTTGACCAACTGGGGGGGCAGAGTAAAAATTTGGATGGGTATTGCCCACACCTGCCCACTCCTAGATCCGGCTGTGGTGTCTAATGTACAAATATATATATAAAAAAAATAGTTTACCCTTTGTAGTAAATTGCAAGTCTCATAAATGCATACATGCATGTTAATTTTGTGGTTGTTTGCTTGTTTGTTTGTTTCCCTAATCTCTTAGATTGTCCTTGACCCTGTACTTAATGAAGTGGTGAAGAACTTCAGTGAGGCAATGAAGATTCTAGAAGATGGTCGAAGGTGCCGTTCCTCCTTCTTTTAAATGATTTACTTCAGTCAGTTTTGTACAATGTGTAAACCTGCCTTACTCCCCCAGTGAGGTGCCAGGGAAACAGAAATCCACTTGGAGGCACATCCCAGGACCCTTGCAGCGATGGTAAGGCAGCTGACAGATTGTTAGATGCATCTCTTTCGTATGCTCTCTCTAGGTGTCTGCACTCACTCCCTTTCCCGAGGCAATGATGTAAGGATTCCATTTCAAAACTGCTCACATCATTACATCTGGCGTACCTGCAGGAAAGCTCTTTTTCTGTTTCCTAACCCTCCAGTGGCCAAGACGCCATTAGTATCCTGCGGCTGGTTCAGAACCTCATGCGTGGAGGAGAAGCTGAGGACTGTCCATGGTAATAATGTTGCTCTCTCGTGTTGTTTGGAGGAACTGTCTTTGCCAACTGGGGGCACTGCTGAGTAATTTAGTGGTATTCCTGCACAGTTGAGTTTTAAAATCTGACGGTATGGCAAGCAAACAACCAGGGTGTAAGGATAGTGAGTAATGATGTGTCTGTCCAGCAGGGTGCAGGGTGATGGGGAGGCCAGGCATGTGGCTCTACTCGGTCACAGTCTGGTGGCGTATATCTCCATGCTGAACTGGGAGCAGCAGAGACGGCTCGCCACTCAGGTCCAGTCCGATATCACACTTTGGCTCTCCTGCCTCTTCAGGTAGGGATACGTGGTTAGATCTTTCTGCCTTACAGAGGATTACAGAGCCATTTTATGAAGTCCAAGAGTATCACAAGCTGAACAAAGTGCTCCTCTGAGCCTCTGCTCCACATGTGTAGTGGTCACATCCACAAACCACCTTTAATCGGGCTGTGGTGACATTGATAGGATTGCATTGTTTTTTTTTCTTGGTTTTGTTGTATTTGAATGTTATGCTGTATGATGTTTTATCACCACAGGAAAAGGTCATTTTAACAAGGTTAACTCTGTTATTGTTGCTATTTTACACCATGTCACCACTGGTTTGAGTTGTAACGAAAAGCAAATAATTCATGTTTGGCCTTGTTATTGTTTCACCCTATAGTGGAAAACGATTTTATGAGCTGGTCCTTTACTTATGAGGTCAGTCACCGCACCAACAGCCTGTCCCAGTTGCATAGTTTTTGCATATGGAAATATTGACCAGAAGATTCTCCCAAACTCAACCCTGGGAATTGTTAATCCAACCAGTAGATGTACACTGTGCCTTTAAGGGCTCTCCAGCAAGCGAGCAGCTTCACAGTGCAAACAGCCATCTTATTTGTCCCCAGGTATGAAAATGGCTCCATGTGTTTCCATGAGGATGACAGAGAGGGCCTTCTAAAAGTGTGTCGCCTTGTCATCCACTCCCGCTACGAGGACTTTGCCACTGAAGGTGTCGCCGTGCTCGGCTGCAGACAGCCTGTCATCTACCAGAGCTCTGCCTGCAGGCCTGGCCTGGGTCAATACCTCTGTGGCCAGGTAGAGGGTGACAGTTATGAAGCACACTGCCTCTCTCATTGGTGATATGGGGAGGTTCTCCTGAGTCTTAAAAAGTCTAAAATAATTTTCTAATGTCACCAATATCTGCTACTCCAGAAAAGTATGATGAAAATGTATGGCATCCTGTTTGGTTTGAACCAGTTAAGCCGGCTAGGGTTGTTAGTCAGTTTCTGGCCATTAAAATCCGACGCAGAGTAAAAAAACCTGTTTGTACTGTGTTAAGCTTGCCATATACTTCAGGTCATTCTGCCAGTACAATGCTGCATGAGCAGTGATCACTGTTTCGGCTCCCCGCCTGTGCAGGGTCCCCAGGGTGATCTTCTTCGTTTGTTCTGTACGTCCTGTATTATTATTTGTGCTGCGAATGTGGGTCTGCTGCAGCGAAAACAATCTGTGCCCTCTGGGGTTGTGGTGTGACAGAACGGACAAGGTGGCAATGTCGTTTTAAGTATGCCACAGATTGTATGCACTGACACGTTCGATTTATTTTGTGCAGACGTCGTTTGAAGTGTGCAGCCAGTTATACCATAAAACAGATAATTCATGACTGCCGATCCAGCTGAGTGACCTAATGTAAAATATGTAACATGATTAAATACTAACTTCACCAAATAATATACATCCTAGATATATTATCTAATGTCTGTAATAGTATATGTTTCATCTTTCTTTTAGGAATCATTGTGCTGATGCATAAGCTTGTGTGTGCGTGCGTGTGTGTGTGTGTACCTCACTGAAGAGTGGTAGTAAGTGAACATACATATGAAATCTGAGATTGCAGACCTTTTCTGTCCTGGGGCATCTAGGACTATTGTAGGGTTTTTAAGGTGGGGAGCATAAGCGTAATTCACATAGTGGGACAGACTATATCATTAGTCAATAAATGTTTTTTATTACTGAATGATAGGGAGGGGGCACTCTGGGGCCCAATCAGCTTTCAGCTCAGGCCAGTGTCACTATGGCCCCACCCTTGTATATGCCCTGTAAGGCACCATTGTTCTGTAGACTCTGTGTCCCTGGACACAGAGGAATGCCTATCCTCTGGAGAAGTGTTGTCCTTTCTCTGCGGATGAGTATAACCAGGCTATTCCCCCATAAGATGATAGTGAACATTAGTGTGATTGATGTTCAGTGCCTCAAACCCATTGTTATGTGTCGGTGTAGAGGCAGTGATGGGCAGATGCTTCTTGCAATGTGCATTAATAAAGTCTGCTTGAGGAGCATCAGTCATGCATAAAAAGTAACCTAATGAAGCAATAGAGTGAGTGCGTTGCTGTACGTAGTTGTTGGGAATAAATCATGTATCTTTTTTAGAAAATTCTATGTGCCTCTTCTGTGTTGTTGTGGCCTTGAGTTTCTGTCCCAAAATGGTAGCATGTCTGTGACTGTTGGTGTCTTTCTTTTCCCTCCAGCTGGGCCTGCCCCTGTCATGCCTCTATACTGTGCCATGTAATACTGCTTTTGGATCTGAACACCAAATGGTAGGAATGTTATGCTTGTGATCAACTTGCCTATGACATTACCTTTACATATTTGGAACGTTTTAATGAACAGCTCTGGACAAAATTAAGAGACCACTCTATATTTTTTGAAAATCTGCATTTTTAAATCTTGGTTTAATCCTGGTTCTGCTGGCGGGAAGGCTGCACTGCCAGGCAGACCGCTTCCAGGCAAAAAGTTTCTAAGACAGCAGTACACAAGAATAAGGTGAAGCAGGAGACATTGGGAACGATCAGGAACCAGCCAGGCAGAGGGCAGAAGCAACCTTCTAATGCCAGAGGTGACCGTTAACTTATCCGACAGCTTCTCATGAATTGGAGGATGAGAAGAAATGACTTTCTAAAAGAATGGGAAACATTAAGTGTAGGTGTGAAGAGCACTGTATGGACAATTCATAACAGGCTCCTTGAAGCAGGACTGAAGACCCATAAAGCAAGGAAGAAGCCCTTCATCAGTGAGAAGCAGGGAAAAGCTAGGCTGGAGTTTGCAGAAAAATGTATATTTTGCACAGACGCACACCCATAAATTGAGAAATGAGTGAAACAAAATTTTTTGCTGTGGTCTCTTAATTTTGTAAGTTTTGTGTGCCATTCATACTGCTTTTTCAGATTTAAATTTTTGGAGTTTTGAATGTGGCTGCAGTTAGGATGATATGTTAACCCTGCACTTATATTGTATTGTTTTTATTGCTGTAGGATGTTTTCCTGCTGGACAGGATCATTAAGGAGGATGTGGAATCAGGGAAGCTTCCTCTGCTGTTGATAGCAAATGCTGGTTAGTGCAGAGTCTACCTATGTGTTCCATATGATGGGAGATCAGAACTGTTGCATATGTGGATGTGGTTATGTGAGACTTGGATACATATTGAGGCTTCTCTGGAATCCCGAAGGCTCTGGATTCACACGAGAGCTGCATTCTGGAAACCCTCCTGTATTTCAGATCTCATGTGTCAAAAAATATTTTTCTTATTTTGCGCAGCAAAATAAAAACAGCTTGACTGTATGATTTGTGTCACTCATGCTGTCTCTCTTAAAGAAAAATATACTTGAGGTTTTTGTTTATATAGGTACTTATGTGTAATATCCTGCTTGGGTTTAGTATCATCCATTAATTTTCCACATGCACCCCCCAAGGGACAGCAGGTGCAGGACACACTGACAGGCTGGATCATCTGAGGAACCTATGTGACCAGCACAACATGTGGCTTCACGTTGAGGGGTGGGTGTGTCCCTCAATCACAAGTACCGCCCACCACACATACCAGTCATACCTGTTCGGGTTTGCCACATAAACTTGTGCAAATACTTAGCAAATTATCTTGGTGGATAGTATCATGGAGGTTATGAGGGAAGGGTCGCAGATAGCCTATTTAGTATCTCTAGATGTTATAAAATGCATTATGAATGGACTGCTTCATACACTAAGGGTAATATTAACTAGTGGTCCGGTTTTTGTTCCAGAGTCAATCTAGCGATGCTGGCTTTGAGCTGTGTCCGTTCCCCACTTTTGGTATGTCTAGATGTTTTCTTATGCACTCTGTGTACATATGGAAAGGCCTGGCATGCTTGTGTGCCCTTCTACCGATGTGGTTTCTAAACCTCGACAGCCAGCTACCAAGTGTGACAGCATGACTCTGACCCTGGGGCCGTGGCTCGGGCTGCCCTCCGTGCCGGCTGTCACCCTTTACAGACATGAGGACCCGGCCTTGGTACGTCTGTGTTTAAGAGCACCTTGATTTGGCCACCATTTGGATCTTCTGTGCCTCTTTGTCAAAACCATGTAAAGGCTATAGCATCTGACATTAGTTACATTTTTTTCAGTTTAATTTATTTTTTGTTTCCGCCTTTTAGGCTCTTGCTGCAGGACTGACTTCGACTCAGCCAGGCGAGAAGCTACATCCCCTTCCTCTTTGGATGTCCCTGCAGTACCTTGGCCACAGTGGCGTAGTGGAGAGGATCCAGCATGCCTTGGGGCTGGTGGGAAGCTCTCTTTCTGAATCAGCATAATGGGAACATTGTGTTGTGCTCCTGATCTCTAGAGGCATATTAACATGGTCAGAGGCCCCTGGCCTACTTGAGTTTTCAGAGGGCCCCCTACTATTTTCAGCAACGATGTAGTTGTCGTCTTAGTGGTGGGGGCAAGGGGGGTGGCAATAGTAAAAGCTGCCAGGGTGGGTGGCAGGGAGAATAAAAGTTGTTTAAGGACCTTTTTTTGTTTCTTTGTTAAATTTTCCTCCTTTCAGAGTCATCGGCTCCTAGAAAGTTTGAAGAAGACGGCATTCATTAAAACTTCGGTGAGTCATACGTTATTATTAACAAGTTGTTAACACCATTCAGTCTAGTAGAAAATCTAAATAGATAGCATTACAGTACAGAAGCATATACTGTGCCTTGAACATGTATTTGAACGATTTGAAAGTGTCCTGGATTAAAGCTAAAAAGCACAACACAAGACGGAAACCTTGAGATGGTGTAAGTACTTGAAGGCACCGTATTCCCTGCAGAAACTGGTATTACTGAGGTGCATTTGCTGATGTGATGAAGCTGTGTTCACCTGCAGGGGGCGACTTTCTCTATCCTTCACATGATGTTATACTCAGTGCTACTTATTAGCCAAATGTGACAAAGAATGTGTTCTGTGTTACTATTATCAGGGTGACAGACAGATGTCTCTTCTCGAGGCTTTGAACATGGTAAACAACTAGACCTATTAACTGGGAAGCTCCATAGTGTTTCTGCTGTGTGTTACCGGTAGTGAGAATGGATGCCTTGGTGTCGCGCTCTCCGGTGCGTCTGTTCTCTGGGGTCTCTCTGGGACATTCTGGGCTCTCTCGTTCTGTCTATTGTGGGTGGGATCAACCCTCTGCCTGCTTTTTTCATACTTCTCCGCCCACACCCTGTCTTTTTCATACCCACTTACTCAGTCACTCACTCATTCTGAGGCACAGTGTTTAAGGACTTCAGTTTCGGGCTTTATCGGTAGCCTTTTTTGTCCTTAAGTTTGCTTTTACTCCTGGTATATCCATGATGAGCTCAGCTGAGTTTAAAACCGTATTGAAATAGTGCGTCATAACTACCCTTAGTCTTCATTTAGTGGAGTGCAAATTATATTAGAGGACATTTTTAGTTGTTGTGTTTCTAACGCTATTTGCAAAGGCAGAACCATAAGAGCACACTTAATTCTAGTCTACTAAGCCGAGCCAAGCTCCCAGCTGGCGTCCCTGAGCCATCTCAGTGACCTGCGCTCAGGCAGCAGCCTCTGAGTGCCCAGCCTGGCTGAGGAAATGGGAACTCTCATTAGAGCCGGAAATGGAAACATGCTGGTTGAGGAAACATGGAGACGCCACAAGTCCGAGTCTCAGGATGTGTAATAACGTGTGTAAATAGGGCAGGGCTGATGTTTCTGTCCTATATCATTGTTCCATTTACTTCCCCCCACCGTTTCTTTTTTTTTTGCGTTGGTAGCTTTGCAGTATCGCAAAAAAACAGGATATCTCTATTCAGGTACTCTTCGCTGGGTATAGATCCAACGCATTTTTAAAAAATAGGTCAAGTCGTAATTTGGTCAGGCAGTCACATTGTCTTCAGTGTGGCACAGAATATTTCACAGAATTTTCAGGTTATAAGTAACTTGATGTATCCAAGCAACTGGCTTTGCTTTAGGCCACACTAGGTTCTTTCCATATTACAGTAGCTACATTTTCTACATTTTCCTCCCTTTGAGACTCGCTTTCGCCTGTGGATCGTTCATATGCCCGCACAGCAGTGCGGTGATGCTTTATGGATTTATCCTCATTTATCCTCGTTAATCCTCATTTATCCTCGTTTATCCTCATTTATCCTCATTTATCCTCGTTAATCCTCATTTATCCTCATGTATCCTTGTTTATCCTCATTTATCCTCGTTTCTTGCTGCATTGTCAGATCGAAGATGAGCCAAACTCCCCTGTGGTTGTTTTTAAGTTCTTTCAGGAGAATTCCACAGGTGAGAATTCATCATCATTTCTGTATTTGACTTAGACGTGTGTCTTTTAAAGTATTTCTGTAATTGCTGTTTCAGTTTTATCGGCTTGCCTGATTGCCACTCCATTCTCACTCGTAGTATCTAATGCAGATTCAGTGAATGAATTCTCAGAAAATGAGAGAGAATTTGAGGATACACTCAACAGATGGGTGAGACTGTTTTTGTGATTAATGCATTTAAATTTGAGGATTGGCATTCCTTATTGTAGTAATAATGTTGTGTGTATTCATAACATGCTTGTTGATAATGTTCTCATAAATGCTTACATATTTTCTGGAAGGTTCTTCAGCATATGACTTAATTAACAGTCCAGTTGACCATCATTAGATGTCAGGAAAGTTGTTATAAAGATACTGTGTGTGGCTCCATATCCTAAGCATTTCCTATTCCTACCGATTTAAACCCACTTTAAACCTCTAAATTACCCCATGGTTTTCTTCCCTGTGTCTGACTGAATAATACTGTAGCAGGAATGTGCTGATAGTTTTTGGCTGCTCTGTCACAGCTGGGTGAACAGCTGGGGCTGCTAGTCCCAGCCAGCGGGCTGGACGTGGTCCACTTGGATGACGAAGGCAGCTGTGTCCGCTTCAACCCGCTGATGACCTCCGCACGTAAGTAACACACATGTCTGAATATTACACTTTGGAAGCAAACAGTTTATTCTTCATCTATTGGGCTGTTGAGAAAGTACTATGGTGTACCAAAGAAACCATGTGATGGGTGTAATATCGTTCTGTACTATGTTCCCACAGTGAGGGGCACACAAGAAAGTGATGTGGACGCTGTTGTGGAGCAGTTGGGCAACTTGGTGCCTCTTCTCCGCTGGACCTCGTATCTCAGGCACCACTTCTGCGAGGAAGTGTCCCATTGTAACAGGCTGATGTACCTGGAGGAGCCGAGCTGGCCGGGTCTGGGTGCCGTCAGGTAAGCCGAGGAAGAAGAGGATGCGGGAGATGGAGAGCTGGAGACAGACAGTGTGTAACAGTAGCAAATGCCTGTGCCTGGAAGGTATCAGCCCAGCGGGGAAGAATCTGATGGTTCCAAGAGGCAGCAGCTGGTGGAAAAGATCAATAGTGACCTGCTGAAAAAGCTGCAGGTTCTGGGCACTGAAGTGGACTTCTCCACTGGTATCCTACACTTCCTATTTATGCTGAGTTGGGTCTTGTTTTTTGAAGCAAACTATGATTTAAATGGCCCAACCTTTAGCTTTACTATGGTGTACCCCATAAGTAAAATGAATGTGTTCATAACTATAATCTATTGGTGGCTAGAAAAAGCAGTCTACCTCATTGCCAGCTTTGTTCAGTTTTGCTTTTAAAATAATTTTAGTATTCTTATGTAACAACAACAGTACTGTCAGGGCATTTTATTTTGGCACAAGGGTTAAACGTGTGATCTGTCCCTCTCATTAGGGCCCGAGTTTGGTGCAGAGAAGAACTGTATTTTTGTTGGCATGGTAACAGAGGACCTTGACGTGGTGAAATTGGTGGATACCATTGTAGCCGTGGGAAGAGACATCGAAAAGAGCAATCAGGTGATCCACTGCTCATGTACTGAGCTCACCTCATGGACTATAGGTTGTTTAGTTGAATAATGGAAGTATCCCCAATATGTTGTGTACCACCAGTCAGTCAGGGCACCTAGAATGAATTTGGATTGACGTTTTACTAGAGGCTTCCAGTATCTGGCCGCTTCTGACCAGCTCTTCCTCCTGCTCTGGCCAGATGTTTGAGAATATGTCAGAGGTGGTGCAGAGGGGAATCCTGGAGGCTGAGTTACAGCTACAGAAAGCTACTGAAGAGAAGCTGATGCAAGAGGTTCTTTTTGTTTTGTGCTGCTTTCTTAAAGATTGTCTGGGCTCTGCCTTTTATCAGTAAAAGATCAAGTGTGACCTGTCCAATGGTGTCCCTCCTAGGGTGTCCTGCGGCAGATCCCAGTGGTGGCTTCTGTCCTTAACTGGTTCTCTCCAGTCCAAAGTTTGGTCAAAGGCAGCACTTTCAACTTGGCTTCAGGTAGCAAATTGCATTGTAAGAGTCAGAGTTGGAGCAGTTGTAGTTGAGATGGCACTGACTTTTTGGTTTTGTGTGCCCTTTTCCTTAGGCTCGGTAAACTCAACAGAACACACATACGCCATGAAGTCCTTCGAAGTCCAAGGGACGCCTCCACCATCAGCCACTGTCTCCATCAAAGACTCTCTTGGTAAGTGTAAGCATGATGTGTGAAACTGGGATACAGCATACTCTACTCTGCAAAAGTCCTAGGCAGTCTAGATGTTTAAATGATCTTCATGCTGGTGTAAAACCTATGAAGATATATCTATCAAAATGTGTCAGCTTAGCTAAACTTATTGAATTCATTAAGTGAGTTGGTGTTGAAATTTAACAATCACATGGAATGGCTGGGGTGGCCCTCAGGAGAGGTTTGGGAACTGAAGCGGTGTTCGTCTAGTCAAAATATCAGTAACTTTTTGGAGAACAACAAAAAATTTCTGTTTGTTTGTTTTTTTGTGTTACTGTTTACTTACATATTTTCTAATGTAAAATTGTTTTTTTTTTGTTTTGGGCATATATACACTCACTACCCAGATAAATGGCTCTGAATAATTTCCTTGATTGTCTTAGACTTTTGCACAGTACTTTATGTCAGGTTTATATTATTTCCAGTGGGGATTAAGAGGAATTTATTAACAATAGACCTTTGGTTCCTTTGTAATTTAATTTGCTGAATTTTAACTTCAGATCTGGCTGATCTGAATGGATTGGGGTTATCTTTCTCCTCCAGCTTTCATTTCTTCATGTGTCCTCCAGGTTCTTGATGCAGGTTCTAATGGGTCTCATGCCTAACAGTCCTCCTTAGTGACATTACCCCTGTGAGATTTAGACCTTGATGCCCCAGCTCATATTTCTTCTTCATTTCCAGCTGTAGCACCTTGGCATCATGCCTATTAAAATGTTCTTTGTGACCCTGGTCCAGCACAAAAATGACCTCACTTTTTTCCTGTCTGTTGTGACTTTTAGGCATCATGCATTTTCATTGTCGGACCCATCCAGTAATATCCACTACAATCATAAAAAGCAAATTAGTGCTAAAGATGCTGCTTTTGCAAGTTATGAAGTTCATCAATTAGACAGATTCCATAGAATAGTGGATACTGAGTATTTCTAATCTTGTTTATCTGGTGTCTTCTGATGTTGTGCTTATAGATAATGTGATAATGCTCTTTTCGTGCTGCTCCTATCACAGGGAAGAAGCGCATTCATGGTTCCCCGGTAGCCGGTGACTCACTTACTCAGGCCAACCGTCTGAGTCACACTGCAGGAACAGAAAGGCAGAACATTCATTTCCCACTTCCTGATGAGAGCACCCCTGAAACGACCCTGGACCCCGTGCATTAATGCCTGACAGACATGCCAACAGAAGAAGGGGCTTTTAAGAAGAAAAAGAGAGGCTTGCCCATGAGAAGTAGAGGTTGGAGATAGGCAGAATGACCAGGCCAGAGAAGAAGCGGCTTGCTTTGTCACTAAAGCTCAGATAGTATAATAAAATATGACTCACATGCTAGCAACTAAGGTTAAATGCTGCTCTGTAGTTTCAGAAAGTTGTTTAAAGAATATTTGTAATCCTGTCCAAAAAATAGAATACATTTAATGAAAAACAGGGGGAAAATCCCATTCACTGTCAACAGTGTAATATGCAGACTGCTGTTAACATTTAATGGCAAATAGGTAAATTATGCACTGTTTTTTTCTGTGTTGCCCTGCCAAAGTATCACAGGTCTTGTAATACGACACTCCTGAACATGTGATTCATAGAAAGCATAGAATCGGGGTGAATGACAAACTGAAGCTGATTTTAGGTGCATTTTACTGTCTTGGTTAGTGAGGGGTAAGAGGTGCCAAAACGTTTAGAGCTTCATCTCGGCTGTCGCCCGGATAATAAGACACTGACTCTGCACACGAAGTGCTGTTCCTGCGTTCATGCTCCAACTCCACCATCTGCGTGAGGAAAAGACCGACTTAGAAATTCATTTCGATTAGTGGTTTTTGTTACTCAGAGGAAATTGAATACACTATTTTGACAGCTTTCTGCAAATATAAATATTCTAATGCAGCTGCTCCTGTGTTTTTGTGAAAGTTTAATTAAGCTGCACCTTTAAATAAATGAGAAGGCTCTTACATTTCGTATGTTTTACAAAGCAAAGATGTGGGGACTTTTTTATTTAGAAAATGCTTTTAAATGATTTATAACTGATAAAATGATAATATAATTAAGTCAAATGCTGAAGAACCTACCAGAAATAATACAATATAAATGATAATATAATGTAAAATGATATATTATTTCATTATCCCATTAAGTTCAGTTTATGCAGATCATCATACCAGCATCCACAAGCCCTCAAGTCCTAGTCTTTTGTCTCTGTTGCTTAGTTAATTCTTATTAACTCACCTCCTGGGATCGGTATCATGAAGCAAGATTTATTGGTTAGCTAGATTTAAGGTACCCCGGGACTTTTATCTTCGTTCATTCACACTTAGCCCAGACTACCTTAAATCTGACAGGTTATCTTGCAAAACCAAAAATCCAGTGTTGTGGTACAGGCCCCAGCTCTTTCCTGCCTCACTAGCCAGCGAATAGTCTGATGGCACGGAATGAGCCCTGGGCTGTGAGTAGTGGCTATTTGAACAAACCACATCTTCATTTTCAGCCTAAAAATTACTGCCCAAATCGTTAACAGTAATGACTTAGGGATGGGAACGTTACCTTTCTAATAGGAGTCACAGCCTGTGAGCCTACAGCTGATGGTCATTATTGGTCATTCTGTTTTATATGATACTATTAGGGGCCGGTATATTCCTTATTCTCTTATATTGTGATGCATTAGAAATTATTTGCATATGGAAATAAAAATGTGTAATATATACAATATACCATTTTTAGGGTTTTCGACATTAGTGTTTTGTTTTCCATTGTGTTACTTTGGACAAAAGACAACACTGTTTAGCATATTATAAAAAGTGCTTGATTCTGAAAAATTGGATGATACTCCAAAATATGCAAATATCAAAGTGCAGGGAGGCCTTTCCAGATTAAGTGAAACTGTACAGTTTTTTGGAAGTTCAGTTGCTATGATGTGTAGAGATGAAAATGGGAATTAGGGAGACCAACCCAGAACATTGATTTTAAATAAATTACGGCAAGGCTGAGGTAGCCTGCTTCCATATTGATGGGTTTACGTAATGCATGGACAGAGGAGGGCAACCATGGAGAACCACTGACATGCATAATTTGTTGCAAAACTAGAAACTGTGGGAACTAATTAAACCCGCTCCTGAGCAGTAATGTCGCTGACTTTGTATATACTTTTGGTATTTGGCTTATCTCTCTGAGTTTGTCTGTGCATAATGGATTGTTCTAACATTCAGAAACAATGTTTTTGTTTTTTTATTTTACTTGATTGGTTACGTGTGTTTAATATACATTTATATACACCCCTTATAGGTAGCATGAAGTTCACTTCAGTATAAAAATGTACATAGATTTACAACAGATGATCCCCAAATGATTCTTTTCACCTCACATCCATGACGAATTCTGCACACTGTGGAGTAAAGAAACATGCACAATTCAGCAAGACAACAGGGTGCAAAAAAGGGGGAAATAAACAGCATCACTGACATAGCCTTTCAGGAAGAGTGGTCAGATGTTGCCATTCAGGGTTGGATGTAGCCTTTCGGACTCAGATGTAGATCCACTGGACAGACACAAGGGGCCCGCACAGTCACTGTTAGTCCTGGGGGTTCAGTTTATAACGCCCTCATACGTCCATCATAGGAAGGCATCTCTACTGTTCAGCTTCCCTTTCCCAGGCTCCACTCTCTGTCCTGTGGAAGGTCTGAGGAAGCCCTCCTGGAAAGAGGCCATCTGCGCTGGGGTGTTCCAGCAAGAACTGGATAGTCATCTTAATGTGGTGGACGAAGTGGGGCGGTTCAGCCATTGGAGACGTGGACAAGTACTGGCGAAACAAACAAAAGAAGCTACTGTTTGAAATTCTCAGCAGCAGTCTACAAACATCTTTAAACATCAAGAGTTATAAACCAAAGACAACAGAGTCAATGTGAAGTGGATGTACTGGTCTGCCTTTACCTGCAGTATTGTGCTATCATCCTGGGTCAGCCAGAAGATAAGTTCTCTATTTGGGGACCACTTGCATGGACCGATTTTCATGAGCTCCTTACTCGAGTCATAGATTTCGGCCATCTGCAAAAAGTATAAGCTTTGTCCTTCCATATAGAAACCTCATCTACCCTCCAGTTTTTCCTCTCTTGCAACTAACAGGCAGACAAGGGCCTGGAACTTCCTGTCTAAACAGGCATGCAAACTCAGACTGTAGGGGGCAACCTTATGAACAGCTGGTGCACACCTGTCCACCAATGAACACCCGGGCTGAGCGTAGTTCCTCTGCAGGTCCCCGCCTGGAGAAGGAAGCTGGGAACACGTCCCCAGTCTTCACATTGACTCCTAGAGAGAGACAAAGGTGTCACACAACTGACTCACAAGCGGGTTAGCAAAGTGTGTGTACTCATACGGTCCTACCTATTCCATAAACTGCTGGCCTGTGTATCCCATCAGTTACAACGTCATTTAACTCTGAAAAGAGCGAAAGAGTTCATTAGATTAAAGGTCTTGAGTCAAACATACAACAGAGAGAACAGAAAGAGGACAACAGCAAAGTGAGCTTCTACCTGTAATGCAGCATGTGACCAAGTGAATGTCTTCTTCTTGCTTTTGAAAAGCCGCTGCCAAAAAATAAAACACTCACTTTTCCTGAAACAGTACACGCCTATCATGTCTCGTTTCCACATCCATTCCAGTGAGCTTAAAAAAGGAAGGAATAGTTACCCAGGAGACTAAGGCTCAGTTGGTGTGACGTCCGTTTGTCATCATCAAAACCTCCGATTAGATGCAGCTCCAACCTGAAGGGCAGCGAGTATGGGAACAAGGAGAGGACTGAGCGAAATTTATTGTTCCATGCAGTTGCTGACCTACCTGCCTCCGCTGACTTTGCTGCTCAATGTGGTGACAGCTTTGACGATGGAGGGAACTTCGGTCCAGGTGCTGAAGCCATCACAATGAGCCAGGCAGGTGGCTCCACTTCCTTTGAAAGACCGCAGTGATTGGAGCAAGATCATGAATAAGCTTCATATGTGAAGTTACACATCTTATCAGAGCCTTACCTGTGTGCCGCAGTACTACTAAGTGGCAGGTTGTTGCATCATCAGAGCCAAGCACAGTGACAGATTCTGGAAAAATGGTTTATATTTAATAAGTAGATTAAACTATGCACTAGAAGCAGGAAGAGGCTTTCTTGAAATAACACTTTGTTTCTTAAAAGGCAGGACCAAATTTACTTTCTTCCTGTTAAATGTTCAGCATTGTTTTTACAGTAATGAGTTATATTCTAATATTGGCTATGTCCTCTAATGCTGACGTCAGACTCTAAACAAATGTCATATGCTTTACTTAACTTGTTAGGTTCCATGTGAAACTGTGACTGATCTCAATACATCGCAACCATATGGATAGTCTGTGAACAGTACTGACAGTCTCTAGCAAAAGTCTGATCATACAAACTGTTTCCATATACACGTATTCTGGAACTTACTATCAGCCGGGGTCGTAGCCGCAAACTCTCTCTGTTGCACATAGAGAAGGCACTTGGTATCGACATTTTCAAGTGCCCTAGCACGAAACGCTTTGGCATTCTCCTACGAGAAAACGAGTTCCTTACGTATTCAGAATATCAGAGACTCCAGCGAGCCTGAATAATCTGAAATACACGCACATTTCATTGCTCAAAAACCTACCTGGAAATGCGGATGTTTAGCAAATAAACCCCCCGTGGAACGTAATCGTTCGATTCTGTTATTTTGGATAAAAAGCGGCATTTCTACGTCAAATACAACAGATAATATAAATTTGAAAAAATAAATGCAAAATATGTACTACTACTAGCCCATTAATTCATTCCTATAAGAGCATGAGCTTCTTGTAATAAAATCCCTTGAATCCATGTCCGTACTTCCGTCAGAATGTCACGTGTCACGTGTATCGCTCTTACGTTCAACTTCCCGTTGAAAAAAAACTTATAAACAAACTACACATCCCATAAAACATTGCGCGATACGTGTATTTTATTTATATTTTTACCAGGATTAATGTTGCTAGTTGTTTTATCGGTGTATTTCCAGCTTACTTGTTTATTCAAGTATGCATTACTTGAATTTATTTAAAGTGATATATAGAATAGTCTTCATTAAACATATCATCTTGCTCAGGTGCAGAATATTTTATTTCAAATTATTTATGACCACATGAGGGACATACATCTCCTTTTCATGTTCTGTTTTCGACCTGAGCACAGGAAGGTGTAACATTAATATTGGTATTAAACGATTCTTAACATTAGTATCTATTCTTATATGAATATGACCACTTTGTCACCATGATACTTATAATACTTTGATTAGACTTGGATTAGTCTTAACCTTACATTAATCTTGAGGCACTGTCTGCATCAGTTACATTTCCCTAGAGTAATCGCTTTCAGTACTTTGGAGTTCATAGTCAACCCTGTTGGCTGCCAAGCACACTTTTGAAACCTTCATTAAAGGCGTAGGAAAGAGTTTGATATTGGGGGGATACGACTTAATAGGACAATTTAAATGCAAAGGTCTGTTTATTAACGGCGGAGAATATTGGGGGGGGTGCAAATTAGTCATCTTGAAATTATGTGCATAAACAAACGGAACATGAGTAATGTGAGTCTAAAAATATTAAAGCAGATTCTGTCATTGATTCATAAGATTATTTTTTAAAAACAGAGATTGTAGGCTAATTTACGGTATTATTTTGGTAGAAGAGCACTTTTTTCATATCCCAGTGAGGCTGTTCTGTTTAAGTTGTTGAGTACTATGTAGCAGCTTATATCATGTCAGCTTATCAAATATCATTTAAGCAGGTTTTTACCAGTTGTCATTTCTAATCATATTTATTCATTCTCATTCGGAGCATCCAGTACAATATGAATAAACATATCACGTCAAACAAAGGGGATATCGAGACGCACAAACATCAAACCATCAGAACTACAGAGAAATTAACTGAGCATCTTACATTATGTGGCACAGTATATATTTTACTCTTTTGTTCTTGTACTGTTGTTCGACGTACTTTTTAATTCCAACTTTTTTTCTTTTCTTTTTTTTTTTTTTTAACCAGTTTCACTTACAATAAGAAGAAACTAGTTTTTCAACACTTATTTAAATATTTTCTCCGAAGCATCTACAATTTATACAGTTTACTACAGTTTACCAACTAATTTTATAGTACATTACCAAACAATACCAAAGTGAAACTCGTTCTGGGTCCATCTGCAACTGCTATATGCTTAATTTAGTGTTGTGACGGCCTCGCCTAGTTGATTCGCTTAGCACTTTCTCGCCGACACTGGTTTGTTTTATTTTACGACTGGTATAAGATATGGTATTTTCAGAAGAACAATTTAACACTACATTTCTTTATATAGACATTTTTAGTACAATATGCATTAGAAGCATCAATCGTGTGCTAAAGTAAAAAAAAAAGGTTTAGTTTTCTGTTTGCCTTAAGTCTTCGGCGTTGGATACTTCAGCGATCATATAAAATAGACAACAATTCCCATAAAGAAACCTTCTCGAAGGTCAGAGCTGATGCCTATGCCTGATGCATGGAAATGTAGTTTTAATGTAACGTAGTCGCTTTGGGAATACCGACATAAAGACATCATATCCCAGAATGCAAGATACCGACGGCGCCCTCTGGTTAGGGAGACTAGTCGGCACACACGAGGACTTGCCTTGAGTGCTGAGTCGTACTGCTCTCTTTTTGTAGTGTCGCCGTATTAAACCGGCTCAGTATTTCTTAGCGAAATAGTAAAGATTGACATACATGTAATAGGTCACTTTTAAGGCCCGTTTTAGGAGAGTGGCTATAAGCTAACTACGTCGTCGCCGCCACTTAGCCAGTTAGCCGCAGTAACAAGACCCGCGATGGACTCGAGAGACACTGCCCCTGATTCTTGGGAGCAGGAGGACGACGTCGAGGCCCCGAGCGAAGCGCAGCTCCAGTCCGCCTTCACCGCCCTCAACGTAAACGCCAAGCCGTTCGTCCCCAACATCAATGCCCCCGAGTTCGTCCCGGCCTTCTTCCAGAGAGGGCCTTCGGAAGACCCCGAGGCCGGCGGTAAGATGACAGCTGGTATCAGCGGTAAAAACGCGTTAGCGTGTGCAGCTGGCCTCTGGGGGAAGCTAGCTGGCTAGCCAGCTAGGCGCTAATCTTCGGACGGAGGCATATGGAGGCGCTTGCTGGCCGGGATTCCTCAGGTTAAATATAACCCGTGAAGGTTGTCGTCACTTTCCACGATGGCTCGCTCAGGCCGAAGCAACGTCTGTGGTGTAACGGGCTCCACAGCTATCCGGGGTTAGGGTTGGCAGCCCGAGGAGGAGAGCTCTCTGTTACCCGGAGCTCATTCTCCCAAATAAACCGATATTTACCGTAAGGTTGGCACGACATTAAAGTTAAACCCAATTTAGCCAAATCCAAGGCGGTACATTTTAGTTAAACCTAAGTTACTCTAATCCTAAACAGTACTGTAAGATTAAACCCATTGTACCTTAACCCAAGCCGTACATTTAAGTTAAACGTAATTCACCCTAATCCTAACCGGAACTGTAAAATTGAGCCCAATTTACACTAACCCTAAGTGTCCCGTTAAGTTTAAACTCAATTCACCTTTACCCTAGGCGGTATATTTAGGATAAGTCCAATTTACCGATACGCCAAGTGGTACATTAGGTTTAAAACTAATTTGCTCAAAGTCGAAGCAGCACTATGAGTCTGAACATAATTTACCTTGACAGGTGTATTAACAATTTCCATTTCCATCATGGTTTACATTTAATTTTTGTTACAAACAACATTAATCATAATTTGATTGTGTGCTGGTTATTTCCCTTAGGAGTGGAATATAAAAAATCTAACCAATCTACCAGTTTAACTTAAAACAGTGTTTTTACAGTAGTTTCTGTAAATCTGAATATTGGCAGACATACCTGTGTCTTGTTCAAGAACTCGGGTGGACTATATATGGAGGTATTACTGCAGAGAATGTGAGATGTGCCTTCCTGCTGACTAAAGTAGTATAGAGAAGGCTGAAGCTGTACCTTTAGAACTTGAAAAATGTGACATGCAGGGTGACGTAAAGCAGTTTACAGTGCATTTATAGGGCGACGTTATTAATGTAATAACCCTCAAGGTAAATACACTGTTTCCCTCTCCACAGGAAATGATACAGGAGTCACAATGGAAGTTTCTGAAACACTTGGTGCGTATATGTATACACGTATATGTGTGAGATCTGTTTTGCACTTGCAGCTCAGAATTTAAGGTTATATTGCTATTGTTATTGGACCTCGTGACTGCTGTCTTCATTGCATTTTAAATCTTTCATTTATGCTTGGTCATAAATAAAATGTTATAAATTGATTTTCATATTTTTTCTTCCCCCCACTTTATATTAGTCTAACTTCTGGTGTAGTGAGAACTAAGCAGATGTTTGCTGAACTGGCAGCATTTATCTTTTGGTTAGACCCTGTAGAAAGCTGGAATGCAGTAAGATAAACACCAAGTCTACAAGTCTGTGTGGATAGAACTTCCACTGCATATGTTCCAAAGTAAGAAAAGCCATTACACCCTAGATTCAAGCAAAGCTTTTGGGATTAATGATGGTGGTAAATTTTTTACAGATTGTTCCTGAAAAAAACCCCTTTCCCTAGAAATACCCTGATTTATCACCCCAGTTTGAATTTGCTAAGCTTAATTTAACTCTGTTAAAAAGAGCTGTTTTTTTACATTGTTGCTATGTTATAGATGAATAATTGTAATTTGTAAACTGCATATTTTGCTTCTTTGTAAAAGTTTGCGCTGAGTTGCTGTTTGACAGCTAAGTTATCGGCATGATGCTTTTAATCGACTGGTTTATTCATTCTAATAGGCATTAACTGGACATGCTGTTGTTGAGAGTGGAATGGGATGGAATGTTTAAAAGCCCCTCCTTTTGTATGGAGAATTTCTTTAAGGTCATTTAAACTCTGGAAATCTAAATCTCTCTTGGTACTTTAGCATTTGTCTTTGCTGTTGTTTACTGAAGCTGTTTGTAAACGGTAAATATTCAGCGCGAATAGTAGACGCCTTTGTACGTGGCCAGTGAACTGCTTAATTCATCTGACTAGGCAATGAAAGCATTGCTTATGTGCAAAGAATCACAGAAGAGGGATCAATGCAAAATGCAACACCTGATGTACAGTTCTTATTCTTTGGGGGCTGCTGTTTGCCACTGTTGGGGTCATTATGTTCTGAAGTGTTCAGCTGTAAACCAGCAAAGGCATGCATGTTTAATCATTGTCAGCTACCTACAGACAAAATGAGTGCAGTGGATTGAGAACCTTTTGTTACTAATGAATGATTTCAGGCCATTTTCTCCATGTGTTCATTCATGCCACACGTCTCCCTCTGTTAATGTGCGCATGTGGTCTTTCTGCAGCACCGGTGGAGAACGGAGAGACCGAGATGAGCACAGAGGAATCGTGGGAGCAGAAGGAGGAGCCTTCTGAGGCGGAGTGTCAAAGCAGGCCCTACAGGGATATGGGCTCTGCGGAGGACCCTCAGGAGGAGATGATGGAAGAGGAGGAGGAGATGCCTGTACCTAAAGTAGCTCCTGCTCCGCCAAATGCGCCCAAGAAGGAACACGTCAATGTGGTGTTCATCGGTCATGTAGGTGAGTCTGTGCTCTTCACATACCCCTGCTGTGCTGACTGCGCTCTCAGTTCATCACGTGTTGATACTTTAATCTTTCCTAAGCTCTGAAGAACTTTTTAATAGTGTCAGCTTAGTTGTAAGGTACACACAACAGCCCTGGACTGAAAAGTGTGTGTGGATTGCTGGTTCATGAACTTCGGATATTTACCTTTTTGTCATAGTCAAGTAGTTTCGTCCAGAAGACAGTTGGGAAACTTGTGGTACATGGGATTAGAAAAATGCTACTGATTTGCAAAATGTCTCCATCTTCATTGCCTCTGGCACTCTGTTACGGCTGCACATCATGTCTGTGGTAATTAACTGACATAGTGCCCAGCCCACATCAGTTTACTAACACAACCAAATTCCTTATCTCAATTTCCATTATAAAATATATCATCATTCTAAGAAATTAATCATTTCTATATTCGTGAGTTTCTAATTGTTATAAAAGTGGTTTTAAAAATTTTTTACACATTTATTTGGATACTCAAATCCAATATGGTAGTTAACATCCCTTTTGAGTGGAATAGGCTTTTCTCTTCTGTTGTTTTATCAGTAGTTTGAGAGCCCATGTAAGTTTTGTGAATGTTCTCATAACTGCTAAAGTGATTGTGGGGACATGTTATAAACTCCTGCAGAAATAAGTGGGTTTCTTTCTAAGATTTTCATGTTTTGTTTTTTCTTTATTTTTAAATACAACACTTGGTAGTAAAGGCACATCTCTCAGAGATCGCTATGGCTATATTTTCAAGGTGGGGGGTAAACAGGGTGGATGGGCATTAAGGTGATGCTGCTCAGTTCAGGAATCGGTCTATCTGTTCTTCATATGGGGGATAATTATATGCTAGAGAATGTCTCTAACACGGTGTGATTTTGATGCTGGCCATCCACAGATTTGTTTTACGGTGCTGCGAATACTGGGTTCTCCAGTAGCTGTTAACAGACGGCGTTGAAGCGAAGTGACCACTCCCATATGTAGCACCTTTCTTGTGTTGTTGGTTAAATTACATTTCTCTGTAGTATATTTGTGTTGTTGCCTGGGCTTCATCCCCTTATTCAGTCTGCGCTTCCTTGCTGGAGCATCACCAAACCCCCTTAGATGCCAGCTGACTGGCATAAAGGCATCTGTTTGGCTGCCGTAGTGGCGTCTCGGAGGCCCGGTGTTTGTTTGGTGTCATGGCTCATTTGGGCTGACAGAGCAGCAGTTTCCACCCTTGGGAGCGGGTTTCCTCCTCCCGCCTTCTAATCTTTCAGCGATGCGGTTGGTCATCGCAAGGTTGCCTGTACGATTTTAAGCCTTGTGAAAAAGTATCCGCAAGTGTGTTGTGTCAAGAGTATGAGGTTGAAATCAAACGGTGTAAGTTCTGGTGCTGTTGAATGTCTTTAGTACATGAGATGATGTTTGGAACACAATCATCAGTTCACCCCTATCGGTTCTCCCCTATATGGCCCAGTGATGTGTTGTTTAGTTTCAGGGTTTTTGCTTGTCAGGTAATTCTCAATACCCACAACAGCGAAGGCACTGCCATATTTTGATGGTTATTTAAAACTGCGTATCTGGTTTTCTTGGGATCATCGTAATAAAAATTCAAGTCTGCTTGTGAGGCTCTTTCATCCGTTTGATTGGTAATACAGATCTTGCCAAATTTGTTGCGTTGTATACAGGAGGAAAAAGCCACGTATGCATTTACTTGCCGTGACGGTTAAGATTGCCCAGATGTGGGGGGCAGACACAAGCTCTGTATGTGCTGACTGAATGTGCCTGGATGCTTGTCATTCAGCGTAGCCAGCATCTTCATGTCTGTATTGCTCTGCATTTCCTCTGCTCTTCAGGTTACTCTTCAGCTTGGAAAGCTGTATTCCTGCCCAGTGCAGTGGCTCAGTGGTGGAGACAGGCATCATTCCGTTTTGCTTTTTCAGTTGGTTTCCCGGAAAGTGTGGGGTCCTGGAGGGGTTTGGGGGATTTGGAGCCCGCGCACGTATAGTTCTGATTTACCGTATTGGTGACAGGCTTCAGCTGGGTGCTCTGTAAAGGCTTTTTTCAGTAACATTTTGGTTGCTCCTTTATTCTTCTCTTTGTGCCAGACTTCAGTCTGTCAAACACTTTGCTTGTAGGCCATTTTCATGAAAGGATGAATCCATGGTTGAGAGCTGCCACGGTCTCCATGGAGTGACCGGCACTTTAAGGTATCTCACTTGGTGCCGTTTTGTTGTGGTGTTTTGTATGGAGGGGAGGTCTTGGCAGGGAATGTGGCCCTTTTCAGATTTCCTGGGAGGTGTGGAGGCTTTGAGGATCAGTGAATGCTGAATCGGTGTTTCAGAATGGATGGAGGGGATCCCCATTTTGTGACAGCTGATCTGATCGGGCATTCCTAACCATCACAACTGATAAATGCATACGTAGCTTTTTCCTCCTGTATACCACACTGTTTGGCAGGATTTGTATTATTTGCAAAAGGTATGGCTCCAGGTCATGGATTATTGTGTCTTGAACATTTTCACCCCCCCCCCTCCCATGTAATGTGCCGGGTTTTCCAAGAGCAGCAGGTAAACTTAACTTCGGTATACGCAAACCTTTAGCCTGATAGCTGCATGAGTTTGGTGCAGTCTGACTACATGTGATTTCAGGGGTTTGGCATTTCTAAAACTGGAATCTATAAAGCGTGCTGCAACATACTGGAAAGGGAAGTAAAGCTGACCACATCCTCTTAGATTTTTGACTGCTTCTGTTTGGTCGTGCTGCGTCTTTCGTGAGAAGCTGGGTTTCTACCATCGTGAATGTAACATGTAGATGGTTAACAGCAGTGGGTTTGCACATTGCGTTTTCAGTGCCTCAGCTGAGGGAGTGTGTCTCTGGCACTCTTGAGGGTTAGGGTTAGGGCTTTGCTGGGTATGGCGGCGCTTAATGCTAATACGTTGAAACTTTTTTTAGTGCACTGGGTGGGTCTTTTTCTTTTTCTGTTTTCCCTCTAAGGCCATTCTTGAAATGCCTTCTAAAAGCATTTCTTTAAAAGGGTCATCACTGAGTGTATGTTTTATATATCCATATTATGAAAACAATACGATGTCATATCAGCACTTGTATGTGTGACTTTATAAATAAAAGATCCTCCCCCCCCCCCGTGGATGTTTTTGCGAGTGTTTAAGGTAAAAACATGTGAGTCATGTTGTCAAGTGTGTCACATGCCGTATGTGTTTAAATCCACTTGGCTGCACCTGAAATGTTTTTAAAGACAGCAGTAGTCAGTCTGGGTTTAAATAATGTCACTGAATTTACATATGCAGTCCCTAGTGTTCACTTTTAACTATAGTCATTAAAAGCTGAATGGAAATGTTGCTTGACAGCATTATCTGTGATGTCGTTATGAAACTTCCCGTTACATTTTGGGAATTATTTCTGAGGAATAGCTAAGCTCCCAGTAATATACAATAGCATCAGTGGTCTGTCTGGCCACACAAACGGTCGGCATGATGTTTGTGCCATCAAGTGTTTTTCTGTCAGTGTTCATATGTTGCTTCTCATCCCTCCATGTATTCATCTGCTTCAGATGCTGGGAAATCCACTATTGGAGGACAGATCATGTAAGTAAAACGCCATTTTTCCCTTTGGTGTGAGGGTGGCAGTTGTCAAAGTTAAAAAAATTAATTTAACTAATGATTCATACACCCGGGCTGAGAAAGTCTGAGCTTCCTGCTTAACTGCATTATGACTTGTCCGTCCGGGAGTAGCTTTGTCTCCCATAAAGAGCTTTGTGATGTGCTTGCCTGTGAGTGTGAGCTGTGTTCACCCTGGATAAGACTTTCGTCATCACAGCAGATCTTGCTGTTGAGATCCTGCGTGAGGTCACTTCTTGCCATTTCAATAAGATATGGTGTGCAGAGTTGTTTTTAGAAACACCTATGTATTTTGTGGTGATTTTCCTACACTAGATTTGCTTGTCTCTACATATGTGTAACAGGCCCTAATCTCTACTGGAATCGGCCTGAATAGATATTTAGCTGACCAGTCCTGTTGTTCCTGCTTGTTGCAGGTATTTGACAGGAATGGTGGACAAACGGACCTTGGAGAAATATGAAAGGGAAGCAAAGGAGAAAAACAGAGAGACCTGGTGAGTGTGACCTTGCTGGATTTATAAGGAGTTATACTGCTGCTGCTTTGTGGGATTCATGCTGTTCACCCTCACACCGCTTGTGAGCCGGATGTTAACCTCGAGTTGCCATTTGATGGGATCTTTGTGTATTTTGAGCTTTGGGATGGACTGAGAATCATTTTAATGGCACTGTTTAATCTAGGGGTGTGCAGTACGATGCACGGGATATTAATTGTGCCGTAATAAAGGTCATTTACGCAGCATTTTGTCCTATGGTTTCCTTGACAGGTACCTTTCCTGGGCTCTAGACACTAACCAGGAAGAGAGGGACAAAGGGAAGACTGTGGAAGTTGGCCGTGCCTATTTTGAAACAGAAAAAAAGCACTTTACCATTCTGGATGCCCCGGGCCATAAAAGCTTTGTCCCGAACATGATTGGCGGGGCGTCACAGGCTGACTTGGCAGTGCTGGTAAGCCTTCTGGCCAAGCTTTCCCATTTACCGGCATCTGTTACCTGTCGCCTGAATGTTCAGTTGTTGCTTGTTTTCCTTCGGGTTATTCATGTATGGGCAAAACATGGGCTCTCTCATCCTTTGGTTGCTTAACTCTCTGGTTCACAGAGCAAAGGAAAATGTTTGTTGATGCAACAAGTCATTTGTGTCAGTCCAAAACATTCCATACATCACAACTCAGGAAGTGTGAAAGTGAGGAAGTGTCTTGGCCTGTTCTGCTTATTTTTGTACTTTGTATCATATTACTTGTAAAATTTATCATAGTATCAAAAGAATTACTGGCAGCTTGTTGGAGACCCATAGGCCCCTTTGTGTAAAATGCTATCTTTCTGTCCATCTGAAGTAGTCTCCACAGCCTTTGCCATTTGCAGCGCTGTGTTCTTGAATCGGTACTAACTGATAAGTAGTCCTTGTATGTGACCTTGGCCGTCTCTCTGAGTTTGATGTATGTGGATCGTGTCCTCCTCTAATCACTTTTGTTTTACTTAGCTGGCTGACTGCTGCTGTTTTCTCTGTTTATGGCAGCAACTTAATGCCAGGTTTATTCTTGCTGTTCTCTACTGGGCTGACTAGTGACATTGGACTGTAAGCTCGGTCAAGTCAGCATGCCTGGTCAGGTTGTCCAGCACATCATGTGGCGTCCTGTTCCACTGCCTTGCACCTATCGTGATTTTGTGTAGACTGACTCAGTACTGTGACTATATCTGTAACTCTGATCTTAAGTTCCTAGGGTGCCTTTTCATAATCGCTTTAAAAAGTTGTTCTTGGTTACTTATTATGACACATACAGATTTTTTGCTTGTACTCTTTCTGCTGAAAGATTAACAGATTGAAGCTAATTGTGTTTTGTCCCAGTGCATGTTTTTCTCGCGTCCTGACTCAGACAGTGTTTGTAGCTGTTTTAAGTTGTTCCCAGCATCACTCCTTTAATAATAATAATTAGATACTTTATTGATCCCCTTAGGGAAATTCTTTTACGCCTCCCCCAACTTGCACTCTGTAAAAGAGAGCAAGTTGACTGTGAAGGGCAGCCGCCCATAGCAGCACCCAGGGAGCTGGGGGTTAAGGGCCTTGATCCAGGACCTGCAGATGTGCCGAGGCCGGGCTCAAACCAGCAACCTTCTGATCACAGGCACAGGGGCTTAGCCCACTGAGCCACACACTGCCCCTTCTGTGACAGAGAGCAGTACTTGATTTTTCTGACTTCTCTAACTTTCAGGTGATTTCCGCGCGGAAAGGGGAGTTTGAAACGGGATTTGAGAAAGGTGGACAGACGAGAGAGCATGCCATGTTGGCAAAAACGGCCGGTGTCAAACATTTAATAGTTCTCATCAACAAAATGGATGATCCCACGGTCAATTGGAGCCTGGACAGGTAATGGGAGGGAAATGGAATTCTCTCTAATTTATTGCTGCTGGCCTTCAGCATATTTGTACTTAGAAAATGTAAAAATTGAGGCTTTTGTGGTAATTTTTGCATTCAAAATGATACCTGCGGTGCTACAGGACAACTTTCTGACTGCATGGTGACCTTTTTTTCTGTGGAAATGTAATGGTGTCCAGAGGTAACAAGCTGGTGGTGTTATGGTCCAACTCCATGAATGACGTCGATGGAATTGATATTCAGTGTTTTTTTTTTTTTTTTTTAAATCCTCAGGTATGAGGAGTGTAAGGAAAAATTAGTGCCATTTTTGAAGAAGGTTGGCTTTAACCCCAAAAAAGACATTCATTTCATGCCCTGTTCTGGACTAACAGGGGCTAATCTTAAAGAACCCACAGAGCTGTGCCCTTGGTATACGTAAGTACAGCGCGCTCTCCGAACAGGCTTCTGGTTTGGGTGATCAGGCAGTGTTCACGGCCACGTAAATACCCAAAGTAACACCCCCAGTGGAGAGTATTGTAAGATGGTTACACTTCCATTTTAACTGCCCTGCCCTATAGGGACAGTTGAGGTGACCAGAAACATTTTCTCCTGTTCTTCAGGGGTTTACCCTTCATTCCACACCTCGACAGTTTGCCAAACTTCAATAGATCGAGCGACGGACCTGTCCGGTTACCCATCGTCGACAAGTACAAGGTAAGTGGCTATCTTTGACCTGTGGCTGCCACAGATTTCGTTATTCACACTGCTGATGGCGAGAGTTTACGTGGGAGTTCCGTCTGTGAAGTGTTCAGTTCTATGCACAGTGCCCAGATTAAACCTTCTGTTCCAAAGTGTTCAGCCTTGGAATTTGCTTAGGTTTTAGGATTCTGAAGGGAAATCAGTGTCACTGTGCACTTAAGCCACTGCGCTATACTTTTAAACTCCTTGCTCCTTATCCCTCTGCTTTCGGCACACTTCTGCATGATATACACAGCCTTCCCTGCTTGTTTAGCTGCAGAATGAAGTCACACGACAGTTAAACTTTTTGGCAGAAAGTTACTTTTGCGTGGGTGTGTTTTAGCCCCAGATGGCATGATGATGTGAGATTCCTTCCGTCCCCAGTTCATCTGCTCTCCCTATTGTGTAATAAGGCTGTTGTGAAACGGGGAAGGTGCACAGTGGGGCTTGTTACATCTTGGCTACTGAAGTTAAAGTCACGTTCATACTGGTATGAAAAATTTACCAGCAATAGCAGCAGCATGGACTTCTAAGAGACTGAAGGAGAATCACTGGGAAAGTGTTACTGGAGTATTAATGCACCACTGTAAGATAAACCAGGAACAGATTCTGCGATTTCCAAGTTTTGCATATTGTGCATATAGTGTTTTCTAAAGGCTATAAAGAAAAATGTTTCATGTTTATGAAACTGTTGCAGAATTTTTGCAACATGGAATAAATCTCAACTTATTTAAACCTTAGAAGATTCACACTGTTAAGAAAAATGCATATTTGGTTAATATATACTAATGGTGCACTGATACAGAAATTTTGACAGGTACGGTGTAGTGTTGTCTAATATTGCCGATACTGATAAGCAGCTAACCCCTGAGCCACTTGGGAGGGGGTGTCAGTGATGAAACCTGACGGTGCTGATTAGCAGATTGATGTTACATTGTTTTTTTATGTTCTGTGTGAAACAAAAGCTAGATCTGCTGTACAGATTTCATAAAGAATAATGAACATTTCTCCGACCCTTAAATCTGAGTAATTTTCACCCGCCCTGTATTTCACGGGAGAGTCCCACTTTGTAAAATAATAAAGCTGTGTCCTGTTTTTAACCAGTACAAGACATGCTTTTTCCTGTATTTTCGGGTCATGCAATCAATCCCCCCACTCTCCTCCTTAGCACATTTTATTGATGGTGCCCTGAACTGGGGGAGCAGCGTTATTTATTTAATTTAAATATTGGCCAAATGTACACATCAGACCAATGCCGGTACCTTGATTTTTAATGAATATTGCCCGATTGTTAACCCATCTCATGCATCTCTACCCATTCATATTGTTTTCATGTTTGTCAGTTATCCATGTAAAATGTTGACTAGCTAGTCATTTTGGTAGCATTTTAAAATAAACCCCAAATTGAACGGACCATCTAAAATAGCTTAATGACTGGGAAATCACTGCTAATTGAAGATGTTGGACTGGGTCAGGGAGACTTGATTTTACTGATGGATCTGTTCTGAATGAACGCTGCCTCTCTGCTGTTGAAAGTACTATCCCTCGTTAAATGGTCATAATGGTCACTGGCTGTTTGAGCCGTTTTTGAAGATTCAGTTCCACTTGAAATCTGAAGGATATGTCTTCTCAACTGGATTCAATTCAGATCTGTCATCTTGTGCAGGATATGGGCACTGTGATCCTCGGGAAGCTGGAATCAGGATCTATCAGCAAAGCACAGCAGCTTGTGATGATGCCAAACAGGGTAAGGGCTTGATTTGAGGGCCATCACTTTGACCCACCCCTCTTGGAGTGCTCTGAGGAGCAGCTGTTAGGCCTCAGCTGTAGGTGGGCTTTTTTAGTGCCTGAAATAATGACGCATCTCTCGCATGTCATGTGTTCCTCCAGCACATCGTCGAGGTCCTAAGTCTGCTCTCTGATGACGTGGAGACGGATGATGCCGGCCCCGGGGAGAACCTAAAGCTAAGGCTGAAGGGAATCGAGGAGGAGGAGATCCTGCCCGGTTTCATCCTCTGCAATGCCGAGAACCTCTGTCATACTGGGCGGACCTTTGATGCCCAGGTAGCGCTCCGGCATGTCTCTATACTTCAGCTGAAAGTCTTAAAAGCAGCAATGGCATCGTGTTTAATATCTAATTTCCCCCCCCCCCCCAGATTGTGATCATTGAACACAAATCGATCATCTGCCCTGGTTATAACGCAGTCTTACACATCCATACCTGTATTGAAGAGGTACAAATAACGGTAATTGCACACCAAGCGTCGGGACTCTTTTTGGCATCGAAAGCACTTTTGAAGGCTACTTGAAGAGATGATTTCATATCTGAGTAATGTTGATGTTCATTCTAGTGGACACACACACACACACACACACACACACACACACACACACACACACACGTGTCTATTCCATGAGATTAGACACGTGAGATTCTTCCATGAGATTCTACTCTTTCATTTTGTTTGTGTAACTGGTGTATGACTGCTGGCTCCTTGTTACTGTTTGCTACTGTACTCCTTGCTACCGTACCCTGTGCTGTACGAACACTAATGTAAAACGGGTGAATTAAACCGCTGTTCTCCTTAGGCCTTAATATGCCTGGTAGACAAGAAGACGGGTGAGAAGAGTAAGACACGGCCACGGTTCGTCAAGCAAGACCAAGTGTGTATTGCCCGCTTACGGACTGCTGGAACCATCTGCCTTGAGACCTTCAAAGACTTTCCCCAGATGGGAAGGTTTACTCTTCGAGATGAAGGTTGGAAACATTCTTTTGATGGGGCTTTAATACAGACTAGATGATAGACATTAGTGGAGAACAAGATCTATAATGATGTTGGGGCTTCCTACAAAATCTGGCTTTGGGTTAGGGTGTCTTCTAGAACCTTTTAGGTGAATGGGTTTGGGTTTTTCCCTATTTGTGTATAATTTCCTTGGTAAATACTTTCTCAGAAGCATAATAGATCTGATCTTGGGATCTTCTATATCCTTACTGCCAGTTTGGATATACATTTTTTTTAAGCAGTGTGACTTCCTTTCAAATGACTTGGAATGTTGATACCATGGGAGCCTGTCAGTGATCAAATTTTATTTTCTTTGTTGCAGGCAAGACCATCGCTATTGGCAAAGTGTTAAAACTGGTGCCCGAAAAGGACTAAGAGGGGTGTGGGAACGCTGGCCCCAACAGCTCCGTTAAGGGTGGACACATGCTGCTGTCCACTTCACCTTGTGCGAGCAGGAGATTAATCAGAAATCGACCTTAAATAATCTCACAGCGAATGGAGAATTGGTTTTTAGGAAAAGCAGTAACAAACAGTCCGACGTGTGTCAGCTTTCTCATATTGAGAGCTAGCTATGTCCGTCGTTCATGACCCACACACTCGAAACAATCTCTACTTCAGATTTCAGCCTTTGTCCGTAATCTCCTTCCTTCATAAAGGAAGTGGGTACAGTTACATTAAGTATACAGTTTGCTGGCAATGAAATTATAGTTTGTAAAATGAATTTTAAAACAAAACTGAAACAGAAATGTTAAGAACCTGATCTTACACGTGTTGCTTTCCACAAATCTGGATTGGTTTCTCGAAACATAATATTCTTGCTGCAAGCGTGAGTGCACGTTATTAAACCTTGTTAATGAAGTGCTCCATGTAAAGAGGATCCACAGTAAGTTGGTCATTGTAAAACAGTTTTTTCTGTGATTATGGCTCTTCTGTTACACAGGACAGACTACAGTCAGGCTGTAGGGGTTGTTTTTGAAGAGCTATTATGCAGCCGTCACTGATTAATAGGGTCACTCTAAGACAACTGTTCGACAGACTAAACAGTTTGTTTTTAATGTGTAAATGCTTATTCTTGGTCTTGTTTCGAATAGCTAATTCATGCCCTTCCACGCAGCCCTTGGGCCAGTTTCCATCTTCTTGAGCCGCCGTTCAGTCTTTTGCCCCACAGGTGCCCAGAAAACGGCGGCCTGTACCATAGAGCCATGAGCAGCCGGAAAGCAGAATGTCATCTGGGCCATCTTGCCACAGAGTAGCAATGCAGCCAGCTGAGATCTAGCCCAGGTTTCTGCTGCTGGCCCTGCCACACTTTCACCACTGGCCCATTCTAATGCGTGGAGAAAAAATGAGATATTTTTGTCAGGCAAATTGGTCCACTTTAATAGGATGTTACCCTCTTTTTAGTTTTCAGTTGTAATTGGATTAATTCAGAATGTGAATAACTCCTTATCAAGTCATTGTTGTACGACTCACAGCATCTTCATTTGAGGCAAATTTGGGACGGTTAATTCTCCTCTGAGATAGAAGTGCCAACCTTTTTATGGGGCTATTCTCTGATTTCAGTCTATGTAGACTTTTTACTTTTAAATATTCTGAAATTAAACACAATCCAAAAGAAAATGTTGCTCTCAAAGTTATTAAAATACTACATTTCTGTTCTGTCTGAAACCTTTTCAAAGTAACAATGTGTGAAATTAGTTTGACTGCTCACTGTGTACAGTAATGACACCGATGGTGGCTGTTGCATTATTGTTAGCTTATCACATGACTAAACATCAGATAAGCACAGAAAACATTTTGTGAGACCTGACCTGAATACAGTTACAATGACAAGCCAAAACACATGCCTACAGACTGTTACAGTGAAGTTTTATTTTGACAATTTTATTTTAGAATCTCAAAATGTTTCACTAAAAATCTCCAGAGGGAATCTGTAGGGTAAACAAAAAACTATAAGGTCAATTCAGTAATTTAACAGTACAGAAAGGGAAACTAGCTTTGCAGGCAGGTGAAACAGGACAAATGTGCATAACATATGAGAGAACACTTCACAGAATAGGAATGAATAGTATTATGCACTTGTCAGAAACATTGTATAACCCGAACTTATGCTGTAATGGAAAGTGCTCTGATTAACTGTACAGGTAATGGTCATGAGCAATGAGTTGAATTGATTTTTCTTTTCCTCTGCATACAGCTTGTTTACTGAAGAACCTGTAAGTTGTAACTGTCGTGCCTCAGTTACCTTGCTGGTTGCCTTCACTACCCTGTGAAGTCTTGTTGCTGCATGTATTCAGGTTACCAAATGAGAAAGTTCAAATCGATTCTATAAATAAAGGCATTGTTGACCAACAGGTGTTAAAGAGTTTATCTCAGGCTAGGACAGTAGCTGCTGTCTCTATGCAAATAGGATCTATCTTTTTTTTTCATAAAAATTGTATGCAATTAGTGCTAAGGTACTTGTATTTGCCAAATCATAGACTATTAACCCTTATGATGTTAATGATTTCCATGTGATGAGTTCACATGAAGGGCCATGTCAGAGTTTGAAGTAAAGCCAGTGATACTGCAGTTCGGTGAATAGTTTCTCCTCTGAATAGCGATTGCATCCTCATATAAAAATCCTAGCGAGTTCCCAGCCCCCAATATCTTTTTGTCCTTTTTTGTAAAATAATCTGATAACTGCATAGACAAAGAGATTGAAACCACATGTAAAATGTAGTTTTGCATCTTTGAAGTTGATAACAGAATATTAAATCTAAATTAACCTAGTTAATAGGACTAAACTTTAGATTCATTTTGAGATATGCCTTCAGCATGCTGTTTGTAAAACAGAAAAGGATTTGGATTACTAAAAACAGACCTCTCAGAATTTCCACAGAGTTATCCAGTTTCCTTCTGCAGTACAAGGACATGCTGTTACATTAACTACTATTTCCAAATTGCTCGTACTATCTGTGCTCTGCAAAAGTGTGGCATCTTATCCAGGGTGTAGCCCTGCCTTGTACCTTGTGCTGCCTGGGATAGGCTCCATGGTCCCTGTAACACTGACCAGGATAAAGAACTGAAAGATTGTTGAATTTAACCTGAAGACTCATGTAGCTCAACTGATAACACAAAAATAACAGATGGATAATAGTATTTGTAACCATTACATGTTGTGCTCATTGTGCAGGATCATGCAACCAGTAAATACAAATTGTAATTTTATCGCAATATCATATACATTTTAAATTGCGAATACAATAATGTTACCGTGACAGATTATTTCCTAACATTAGTTGAATATGTAATGCAATTTGACACCAAGCTGATAAGCAATAGTGTTACAGGGGAAGTTACAAATAAAGTTCAAAAATTCAAAAGTTGCTTGGCCATACTGCGCATGCTCAAACTGAAAGGCTACACGTGTGGAGAACATGGCGGGGGAAGCAGCAGTTGTGGAGTTGGACAAAACTCAGGTATGAGAAATGTGCTAAATTAGACTGGCGTAAGTGAGTGTAAAAAAAGAACATCCGAATCTGCACAGTCTTTGCTATCAAATATACTGTTTCATCAGGAGCTTTACTGTTTTGTTGGGTGTTGCAGATACTCCTCCGATGTCTTAGAGAACTTCGCACTGAATGAGCGAATTATCAGTGAAAGTCGTTTTTTAACCGACGTTTTCTCAGATCATTAATTCAAAAAGAATTTTAAAGATGGTAGCCGTAACTTTAACCACACGTTTCAAATGAATTTGATCCAGAATGAATACACAGGTACGGGCATATGGCCGTTTGAATAATTCATAATCAATGGTTTACTCTGAAGGTCATATTAAATTTATTTGCTTAAGTATATATTACATTTTAGTTCGCTTGCATTTGCTACCTGCAGTGTTCTGTGCTACCTTCTGATTTTCATCGATAAAACGAGTTTAAAATATCCTAGTCACACGTTTTTTGCCAACCCATATAACAGATGAAGAAGGCAGTGCAGTGTCTGCTGGCATACCTAAAGACCGTCTCCCCCAATGAGGCCACACTTCTAAATGAGGGCCAGCATATCAGCCTACTTTTCACCTTTTGGAAAATACCGAAACAGGAGCAGACAATCCGCATGTGAGTTTGCTCCTTCTGCCTAACACTTTCGTTACTTCCAGGCACTCCAGCAAACCCTGCCTCTCTGTCTCCATGTTGAGCCAGGGCAATAACTGTGCCACAGTGACTCAAAGTGTATCCAGATGAGCCTTCATTATCATTGTGGCTTGTCCCTACGACTTTGATACATTGAACTCATTCCAAGTAACCAGTGTTTCACTCCTATAAGAGCTGTTCCAATCGCAACACTTCTGTTTTGTCCTTGAGTCCTTGTATATCTATACTTCTGCTTATTATTAGTGCTGATGCTGTTATTATTGTGAAATTTATGATGTTTAGAGATTTGTAGTGATTTTGCCCATTTGTTTAGCTGGATATAGTTCAAGTCCGGTTTTAAAGGTATAAAACAGGACCCTCAGCTGTGACTTCAGGTCACATGATTGTTTCTAATGAAAGCGTGGTGTTTCTTTGTAGCCCACTGCCACATAGCATCCGTACAGATTGGGGTGAGGTGTGCCTCTTCACCAGAAATGAGCCCAGCATGACCATCGAACAGAATGTGAGGTTCTACAAGACGCTGCTGAAGGAGAAGGGGATCAGGGGGATCAGTGAGGTACGGCTGAGTAGGAATGGAGTGTAGGGGGGTCAGCGAGGTATGACTCACAGTCATAATTATACATAAATAATCGTAGTTTCGTTAACAAAAATGTAAAAAATGTTTTACATTTTTTACATGTTTACTAAATACCCTTTATTGACTCATTTGTGAATCTCAGTGAAATGTATTCTGCCACATAGCTGGTCATTAATTGAAAGTTTATACTTAAAATTCAAAATTAAATGTTTACAAACAGCTAGTCATTTTGCATAATTACAGTTATTCCCAAGAGCCATAGTGTCCAGCTAATATGAGCCATCTTTGGGTGTCTGTGATGCACAGTACTCCGGGAGACATGCGGAGCACATGCTGAAGCTGCTCACGTGAGGGGGCCCTCATACCACAAACTGGTGACATGTTTGGTCCCCTCCTCCCTGCCAGGTGATACCCTTCAAGGTCCTGGTGACGGAGTACAAGTCATTTGAGTCCAAGCGAAAGCTGCTGAGGAATTTCGACCTCTTCCTGACTGACAACCGCATTCGCCGCAAGCTGCCCCCCATCATTGGAAAGCACTTCTTCGAGAGCAAAAAGTAACTGCACCGTGTTTAGTGTCACTTGTGTGCATATTCAGCCGCAATGCGTCTGTAGTGTCATTAATGCCAGATGGCTTTCACGCCTCTCCATGTTTCGGACATGCAGCTCTGGGTTGTGTTGGATCTGTGTGTTTCTTCTCCACATGCACTCTGCCCAAGCAATCATATAATTTTATTATGATTATATTATTACATTATTTGTTATATATAAAGGTGTCTGAAAACAAGCTTACAGATAGTGTATTAATTATGAATCATGGTTTTTCTGATGGCGAACCGTGTGTCTGTTTTCAATCCTCTCCTGACCCCAGGGTTCCCCTCTCTGTGAACCTGCTGTCCCAGCAGCTGGCGAAGACCATGGAGCAATTGATCCAGGGCTCTACCTTCAAGATGTCCAAGAAGGGCAGCTGCTGGTGAGCCTCTGTTGTCCCCTGGGCTGGTCTGGGATGCAGTCAGGCTTTAACATTACAGCTTGTGGAATGGCATACTGTTGTTATAATGGCACTTCAGCAAATCCTGCCCACCCGCTACAATGCTGGCCCAGGATGGATAAGGTGCTATAGCTATTCAGAGTAAATCCAGATGGGCTTCCCTGGTTTGTAGGGGCTTGTCTCTACAACTTTGACACAAACGTTTTGGGCACTTTTCTGCTGCCCCAGGTACCATACTTGTGGTACTTCAAAAAAGTGTGAAAAGTACAGTACTTGTTGGTTTTCCAGTGGTGTAAAAAATGATGCCGGTGCTGCATGACATCATCACAATGTGAGGTGGAATATTTTGTCCTGAATTGGCTGTAGTACACAGGGGCTGCGGAATGTGTGGTATTAATACCAACATCACCTGTTATGCGCATGCGTTTCTCATAGCGAAGACTGAACATCGGCACAGGGGGTTACATTTTGCTAAAACATTTTTACTCTGATAAGAAATGAAACTTGGCAAGTTTTGGAATTTTGATTGTTTCCTTTCAAGATTATGCAGTATGTGTTTGAAAAAATCAATTTAAAGTTGACCTCCGCTGCTTTTGCATGAGCTCTGCCTGCGTCTCCAAGCCAATCATAATCATTTTTGCCCTTGCTGTTTAAATCATTCCTAGATGGGTTTTTGAGAAATACTTGAAGTGCTTTTTCACTTTATAAATATCCCAGTATTTATGGCAACAAAATCACATCACAGTATATGAAATTTGTCCAGTATCATTCTGGCCTATATTATGAAATAATTTTTGATTTCTTGTCAACATCTACATCTAGTTGTATCTGTCTTCTAACCTGATCGTAATTAAAGCTTGAGTCTCTTCATTTGTCCACACATCCATTGTTTATTACTGTTTTAACTTTATCGTTGATTTCTGAGTTTGTAACTACACTTTTTCAGGATGGTGAATGTATTTTGTTTGTGAGGCAGGTTATTTGCATAACCAGTCGACCCTAAACTCGTCTGCAAGTCTCACCCCAAAGTGCATAAAAAGTAGCTCAGCTGGTTTGGTACTTTGTGTACTGGTACCTGACCGGAAATCAATGGAAAAGGG
>JAAGVU020000092.1:28677896-28690358 GCA_011763525.2 Mormyrus iriodes | reverse complement strand
ACGAGTGAAATTTATATCTGCATGATTGTAAGATAAAAATGGTGTTATTGTTTTAGACTGTTCTAACAATATGCGTTGGCACATTTAACTGTTTATGTGTTACCATTTGTGAGAAGTCTGCAGTAGTGGTGGGCTGTCAGATGGACAGGGCTGTGACAGGGTTACTTGTATGACTATATGAAGTGCTTTTTCACCATGGCACACAAAATCACAGTTAAATGATATATTCTATAGGTGATACTTCAGATGTGGCATTCATTATGAATAACAATGACAAATCTATTGAGAGTCATTATGAATCATTGTAATTGTACAGGTACAACGAAATCCAGTTTGCCATCTAACCAGAAAGTGCAAATACTAGAGGTGCAATAGACAGTGGGTGTAAATAGTACATTGAAGGGCAAATACAGGTATTTCGTTGTACCTGTACAATTACAATAAAGCTGAGTCTAATCTAATCAACGGACACTCAATAGATGAGACCTTACATGGCACAGTCATACAATGGGTATAACGGGAAGGTGACCAGGACACAAGTTCACCAGTCAATAAGCAGTTTATGCCACTTTAACCAAGTGTGACTGGCGTAAGTGGATCCCTAGCAGAGGTAAGCTGCAGAGTCTCAGCAACGATGTGTCCTTGGTATGAAGGATTCCGAAGTGCAATTTCAGGGGTGCTGTATGATGGGTAACGGTTCCCATTTCTAAGGGCTTTCTGTCAACTCTGTGCACGGTCAACGGTGAAGACAGCACCTCGAGAGGAATATTTTGCCGCTCTGCGAACATATCAGTAAAGCTGCCCGCAGCCCCCGAGTCTACTAGGGCTTCCGCCACCACCGTCTTACCCAGAAAGGACAGCATAACAGGAACAACAACTTGATTCTGTGTAATATCCAAAAAACACAGACAGTCCTACCTTAACGGGCTGCCTCGACAAGGTGGGCAAACTGGGCAATTTTTCATGGTGTGATGTGCGATCCCACAGTTCAAACAGCGCAGGTACTCGCAGCAACTCTATCTTTCATCGGCGGTCAAAGGCATCCTGCCCAGTTGCATTGGCTCCGTCCTCTCCTCGGAGATGGCAGGAGAGGAGGTGGCAGCTTCCAGATGGTTGTGGTGTTTATGGTGATCTCGGACTTCATTATCGAGAATGATTGAAAGGCGGACATACTCTTCGAAAATGTGGTGGTCCCTCTGGCACACCGGCTCATCTTGGAGTTCCAGGATTGGGGTTTCCCGATACAGGACTTTAAGGCAGTCGTCAGGCCAGGACAGACCCGCTGCAACCATGCGAAAGTTGTACTTTTGTAAAGTTCGCAGATGACACCACAGTAACAGGACTGATCAGTGACAATGACGAGTCAGCCTGCAGAGAGGAGGTTCAGCACCTAGCAGCATGGGGTGCTGACAACAACCTTGCCCTCAACACCAAGAAGAACAAAGAGCTCATTGTTGATTACTAGACAACCAAGGGCAGCAGCCACGCTCCCCTCCATATAAATGGGGCTCAGGTGGGGTGTGTCTCCAGCTCCAAATACCTGGGCGTCCACATCTCTGAGGACCTTTCTTGGACAATAAACACTTCCAGTCTGGTTAAAAAGTCACAGCAGTGACTTTCCTTTATGCGGAGGCTACAGAAAACCTGCCTGTCTCCTCAAATTCTGCTGAAGTTTTACCGCTGCGCTGTCGAGAGAATATTGACTAACAGCATTAGTGTGGTATGGCAATTGCTCTGTATCTAACAGTAAGACCCTGCAACTGGTGGTGAAAACTGCCCAGCACATTATCAGCATTCTGCAGCATACACGGTGCCTGCAACGGGCTCACAGCATCAAAGATGCCTCGCACCTCAACCAATCCCTGTTTACATATATCGATTCTGTACAAAACATAGTTCATATCTATATTTATTCATATATCATGTCTCACACATATATATACAAATATATATCATGTCTCTCACATATCTATACAAATTGATGAGTACTCATATCTATCATATCTCCCTTGTATATACCACTCTTGTAAATACTACCTGTAAATTTAAATTCCATATATATATTTTTTTTTTTTCATTTGTATGCTGCCTTATTGCACATTATTGTCTATTGCAATGTACTGTACTGTTTACACCCACTGTCAATTGCACCTCTAGTATTTGCACTTTCTGGTTAGATGCTAAACTGTATTTCATTGTACCTGTAAAATTACAATAAAGTTTAATCAAATCTGATCAAATCCATTATTATTGTCACGACACGGAAAGGAACAACTCGACGGCTTATGCAAGATAAATGGAAAGGGGCTTTATTAAACTAAAACACAAACGATTATGGGGAAAACGAAACCGGACTGCGAGGGGTCCAAATGGGAGAACCAGGAAGACTAACACAGGGCCATACACAGGCAACAGGAGGCAAAATGCCAATGATCATACTGGGGCTGATGAGAGAGACAGGCATCTATATACAAAGATTAATGAGGGTACAACAAGCAACAGGTGTGGCTCATTAGGGCTATTTTAATGGGTAGCTTGTTTTTTTTATAAACTCTGTAGATTTGAATATGTAGTACTTTTTACTTAAGTACTTTTAAAACCAGATATTTTTTACTTTTACTTGAGTAGTATTTTGGTGTGGTATTTGTACTTTTACTTAAGCATGAAAATTGAGTACTCTTTCCACCTCTGCAATAGGGATTATAATAGGCCTATTTGATCATCTAGCCAATGATGAGTTTTGTTACTAAAATTTTTCACTGGAGCAAATGTTCCCCCTAGTGGTCATTCTACGTAAAGAACTGATTTACCGGGTGTTTACCGCAAAGACTACGTATTACCCCCCCATCAAGATTTAAAATTGTATTTCCCGCCCTTCAGGGAATACATACACCGATCAGCCATAACATTAAAACCACATGTACACACACACATATACACACACACTTACAGTAGTAGTATTCAACATATGACACACCTTTCCAGGATTTATCTATCAAATGTCATATACATCACATACTACCTTTATATTATATTATACAATATATCCATGTATCAAATTATCGAAAGTACAAATATACAGGAAAAGAAAAAAGAAATAAAACTATTTACAAATAGGGAGTGATCTTTTCTTTACAACTTAACCATTAATCTGCGAAAATAAAATCAGGCCTATGGAGCGCCACATAGCTAATCCATTTTTCACAGTGTGAAACAAATTGTTCTAATTTATGGTTAACAAATGCAGTTATTCTCTCCATTTCGTAAATGTCCATTGAAATTTCCATCCATGAATTTAAAGTTGGGCTCTCATGTGATAGCCATTCCCTTGTAAGTGTTTTTTTTTTTTTTTTTTACCAGCAATCAATAGTACATTCATTAAATATTTCTTTCGACCATTTTTGAGGAATATATCCAAAATATATGGTCTTACAGTCAAAGAGTATAACACATTTAAAAATATCTTGTAGGGCATTGTGTATCCCTGTCCAGTAGTCTTTAATAACAGGACAGTCCCAGAAAATATGGTAGTGATTTGTATATCGATTTCCACAGTTTCTCCAGCAGACAGAGAGATTACTATCATGATGAGATTTCTCAGAGGGTGTAATGAAATATCTATTCAGGTTTTTCCAACCGAATTCCCTCCAGTTCTGCGAACTGGTACTTTTCCATATAGTTCTCCAGATTACTGTCCATTCTCCCTCAGATATAACTATCCCGCCTTCCTTCTCCCATTTTGTTTTGATATATTAAGTCGAGTGTATTGTGAGGTTTAACTGACCCTTGTATACGGATGAGATCATTTTACTATCAAAATCTGAGTTATATGCTTTTCTAAACAGCTCCATTAAAGTGTCAGATTCCCAGTTTACCAATATCCACTTCGTATATGTTACATTTCTTACCTTTATGTTACGGATAATTTTGGTCACAGTGCAGAAGAGAAATAAACCTAAAGGAATATAGAGAATATAAATGACATTTCCAAACATGTACATTAAAACATACACAAAGGAATTCAAGTGGTCACCTAAATGGTGGGGAAAGATTCAGCAAATCGTCATATAAGTGAAATGTGCAATAAGGGGCCGATTCTGCCATGAACTAAGCCAGGGGTGGGCAGTCTAATCTGTAAAGGGCCAGTGTGTACGCAGGGTTCTGGGATAACCTTTAGGTCAGCCGTTCAGATCCAGGTGTGGGAACTCTTCAGCCAATCAGTTTAATTAGGGAGTTGCAGCAAAAACCCGCATACACAACGGCCTTTTGTGGATAAGACTGCCCACCTCTGCACCAAGTGTATTCTCCCGTCGACTTAAGCGTGGGGTTTAAATGCAATGTGACTTACGCGCTTTGGGTGGAGAAACACCGAAATACGGGTGTATCGCTTGAAAATGACCCTTAAGCGCATTATGCACTGACTTAAGTGCATTTTTCACTGCGCGCTCTGAAGGGCTGTATTAAGTCACGCGCCTCTACACGGCCAAACGCAATCTTGCAGTTTTCAGAAAGCCGAACACATATCGAAATGAAACATTCTAACATGTATGACACATTTAGAAACAAATGTTACAGTCCAAAATGCAAGTGACTCAATCATTTAATTATATTACAATTAGATATATATTTCTATAAACTGTTGTGATAAGTATATACAAAGTATAATACCATGACGCGGGATTCAAGAGGCATCTACCTCTTCAAGACGCCTAGGCTAAACTACTGGTCAATTAAAAACAATTATTTCAATTGAAACGAGTAAAAAATACGTTCGAAGGAAGTAGTGTCCCCCCCGCAATCCAGGCCTAGTTCAGTTCTGTACCCTGCTCAAACTACATTTGGCTGCGGCTGCGAACGGCGGTGGTCTGTGCATGCATACAGCAGTGATATTCCACCTGAACAGGAGAGGGCACGTGTATTGCAACCAACACAACCAGTGTAGTGAAAGGGGTAAACTTTTATGAACAGTTTAAAGTCATTAGTCAAGGCTTGGGCGGTATTACGGTAAGACATACCACGGTATTTTGAAATTCTTAGGACAAAATTAGCTGGGGCCCCCACTGCCCTGCTCGCCAAATTTTATCGACAATATTTAAAAATGCCGGAATAGTGTTTCTTTTTAAAATACCGTTTACTTCGGTAAAATGTCTGGAGACAGTATGAAAAATTATATATACGGCTGCTCCCCATAACAGCAGCAGCAGCTGTCCTTCCTCTGCTCTTTCGTCTTGCCCGCAGATCTTACCCTCCTTCGCGTAATGGAAATACCTAATCAATTATCTTGCACATGCGCGGTCGATGCCTATATTCCACGTTTTGCTTGTTGCCAAAATAATTGAGGGCGGAGCCTTATTTTCTCGCTTGATGAATTAATTATACTTCTGGCACTGCCGTGCCTTGTTTTTCGAGTTAGTGCTGTGAGCGTGTCTGTGCGTGACTTTTTAAGCGCTTTTTTGGTTTAGGTACTTGATGGTAGAATCAACCCCTGAATGAATCAATATAGTTTCACACCTACATATCATGACAGGGACTCATAGCATGCAGATAAAAACAAATTTATTAACGTCTACATTTCCAGATGATCCATCCAGTCATTGTAGAAATTGTGCAAGTCGGTGAGCCATTTGAAATGCTGAGGTACTCTTGCTCGAATGGAATGTCGTGAATGACAAATTAGCACAAAATCTAGTTTATATTTTACTTTACTGTAACTTTTATTGAAATATTTAAAATTGAATTAGTTTCGGGTTCATTACCACTGAAATTTGCATTAATTTCCCAAGTCCATAATGCATCACTTCCCTTATCAAGATTTATAAATTCAGTCTTATGAATAATTTTAATTTGACTTTACTGCAACTTTTATTAAAACATTTCAAAGGGGATTAGTTTAGGGTTGTTAGACAACCTGAAATTTGTATTAATTTCAAAGTCAAACATTTTAATTATATACTTTTATTGCCCCTTTTTCAGGCCTCTCCTTGGTGAAGTTCGCTCCCCTGCAAGGGGACTTCCCCAGGAGGGGACATCATTTACATCTTATGGGTTTTTTATAACAGGACCTGTGATCCTGCCGCAGATTCTCCACATTCTGAGAATGCAGTTTCATTTACAGATTGTCTGGTAACTTGCTGGCTACCTGCTGCAATGGCAAAGAGCAAATGTGCCACGAACAGTTATTATGATGGCCTGCTGGAAAAGTGTAAACCCTGCTATCTGCGCTGCTCCAGCACACCTCCTGTCAGCTGCACGGAATACTGTACCAAACGTAAGTCCATCTCAAACTATGCTCTGTGGAAGTAGGTTGTCATGATTTTTTGCTTGTGGTAAATCATTGGCACAAGAATTTCTAGTTTGGGGACTGATTCATAAAATCTAAATGCAAGGAAACAAGATCCAAAATGATCATTAATGTAAAATACACATATGCCTAATTTGTACGTATATAATCACGTGGGGGAAAAAGCAAATGTATGACAAGCTGGCAAGCAGGCACAATGAAGCATTGTAATTTCTTTAATTATAGAAACTACAGGCAAATGACAGGCTGACAATTATTAATTATCCTTAAGTTATTATTATCAGTTGTTTGTATTTTAGATAAAATTCATGTGTTCATACTATTTAATATTATTTACAGCATCAGACAGCCCTGTGCCTGAAAACAACAACGCGTGGGTAATCCTGGTGGTCTTTTTGTTCCTGAATGCTTTTACAACATTGATACTCATTGTCCAGGTTCTACGTAAAAGGAAATGCAGACAAATCTCTCTGAAAACAGGTGGGTAGGAAAGTCATGCCAGCACAGTAGATATGAAAAAAAAATGATGTGAGTTTTTTAAAATAATAACGCCATTTGCCACATTTACTTGTAGCAGTGAGGCTTTGTCATACAAAGCAAAGTGCTATTGTCCACAAATCAGTCATTGGCTTATGACATTTAACCTGCAAACACATAATTCGGGTGTCTTTAAAGCCAAGATCTTTAAACAAATAAATAAATCAATGAAAATTTTATATGTACATTTGGTTTATCTTCTAGGGCTACATGTTAATGCAGTTTTATTTTATGCCAGGATTTGACCAAGATCAAGTGGTCGATTTTGGAACTGGGGAAGTTTTGGATGCTGAGAACCAGACCGAAAAAGTGAATGATGGGTGTGTGACCATTGGAAATCCAATGACTGAACAGTGGAATGACTCCCACTACAACTCAAGTCTTCCCCTTCCTTCAACTGAAGAGGGTACTACCATACTGGTCACCACAAAAACGACACAGGCCCATAGCATACAGGAGAAGACTTTAGGTTTGTTGGAGCCGGTCTATGATTAGTGCCACCTGCCTGGAAACTGGACAGCTTTTAAAAGGGATGTGGATTGAAAATGATGGGCACTGATGGGTGGATAAGCAATATGATCAGTATCTGCAATTTTTGTTTGTATTGAAGTTTTTGTCCTTTTATTTCTTGGGGCAAACTGATACATCCAGTGGAAATGGAGCATGGAGGAATTGCATTTTGTTTAGCTACATTGATTCGCTTGTTATTAATTCGCCCCATCACATAAAAATTACAAGCCAAATTTCATCAAATCAGACAAAGAACAATTGTACTGGTCCAGAACAACAGAACAATAATTGACATTTTAAAAATGCCGACCAGAAGAATGTCGTACATCACACGTTTCTTTAATATGTGTATAGCTAGCGATAATATTGTTTAAAGAGCCTTATTTTACTTTCTTAAGTTACATAATACTCTGCATAATTTTGAGATTAACATAATGAATAATATGTATTATGAATTTGAGATAATATATTTTAATGAGATAATATTGTTAGCGCCTTGAACATTTGCATGTTCCACATAGCCTTCCTTAGATTCAGCACATTGTAAGTGAGATTGTAAACAACCAAAGCAATGCTTATTAATGCGGAGCATGAATGAAACCTTGACCAGCACGCACGAAAGAATCCTCAACGTGGACCATCACAAGCCGGGAGGGTGTGCAGCTCTCAAATGCACGGCCCCCAGCCCTCACGTGATCGATCCCGTGCGTCACGTGGTCTACGACTTTTTTGTGTCATATGACTTCCCTAGCATAGAAGCTGCTATGTTTTGTTGAGCTTCAGCCAATGGCCAAATATCTTTTACCCTTTCACTTTTGTCTTTCCCATTTATCCCGAGCGCTTGACGCTTCGAGGCGCCAGTCCTTCGGGTTTACCTGTCTGCGTGTTGGCTTCACGGTTTTATCCTGTCTGATTTGAAACAGATGTTTTCTGATAGCAGCAAAGGCCTTAACTGGCTGTCAGTAGATGTAACTCTGTGATGTTCTGTTCAGGGAAGAATAAACATGTCATCGCCTTTTAATCCGATTGTAGCTTTTAAATCGGAAAATGGATTGTAATAAATGAAATCCATAACGGCATTGTTTGATGTAAATTAGTTACATTGTTAGCTAGCTAACTAGTCACGAATTAAGCAGTTCCTGCTGTACAACGTTGTTCAGCTACATGTTGGGTAGTAAAGAATTAATCTGAAGCTGGACGAACAGGATGAACGGTGAGTATATGATTTTGTGTGTGTTTAATTTTAGAACAGTTTGCGAAATAAGGTACACAATTCTGAGAACTGGAGATCTGTATGTGGAGTTTTAATAAAGCAGATCACCACCGTTGGTGCAGCTTCAAACGCACCTGTGTGTTACTTCTTCAGAGTTCTCTCCGTGGCCATGCTTTGTGGGCATTACAATACATCGATTCAGAATCGAAAGCTTCCTCTACAGCCATGTCATACTTTATTTTCACAATTGTGTAATAACCTAAAGCACGGATGCTGTACTGTTGCTATACTAGAATGAAACGCAGCTGTTGTGCCTAAATCTGAAGGAGTTCTGCTCGGAAGAATAGGTGCTACAGCAAAATAACTGCCGTTTTTCTTTTTCTTTTTTTGCTAGATTATGGAATATTATTTTTGTGAATAATCTGAAGTTAACCGTTTCTTTTAGATTGCTCTTTAGAAAGTATTGCGATACTTATCGATACTTCTTGTTGGCTTCGTTTAGATTCAAAGAGTATTGCATTTAAGTGTTTCGGGGAATTAAAATTTCTGTGTTTTGGAGTTGACAATTCATCCGAATGTTTTTGAAGTTCATGCATATAATTTATTCATAAAAACGCACTGCCCATGCATTGGTAATGTTCCCATTGTTGAAACGATGTGCTTGTAGTAGCCCTATGGCTGCGATATCTAAATGAGCACCTCCCCCTGACTACATGCAGCTATTCCATACACTTATTTCACTCCCAGCACCCCTCTGCCGGCCCTTTTTGCCTGAAAGATCATTCAGACTGTTTAATCTGATTGACTGCTGGTGGATTGTAGCGCACTTATTGACTGTCTGGTTGTTCACGATTAGGGGTCTTAGGGCCAGTGGTCTAGGAAATGCATAAGTATCATTTTTCTCTCTTGTGAGCCATCTCAACATCTCTTTGTGCAGTCATTCCCTGGATTTCAACTTTTTCAGCATCATCTGATCTTTATAGTTTGACTGTGCTGTCAGAGTTTGCTAAATCCACTTTGAACACTGCAGGGAGAGAATTTCAGCCTAATATTAAACACCATCAGAAAGTGGAATGGAAGGAGGAGTAAGCCGTCTTTCACAGTAGCACAATCCTATTAAAAGTCTGCTGTGCTCACTTTCATTTGCCCTGGCAGCCCACTGCACGTGTCAGCCATTTGCATTGTGGCAGCAGTGAAAGATCCTATAGAAGGGCTCATAGATATATTAATGGTGGGCACGAGGTGTAGAGAGGAAAAAATGTATCACTGCCTGGTGGCTGTCCTGGACTGTGGTTGGAGGATGGAAATATATATGCAGTGTTCACAGAAAGTCTTAGGACACGTGCTTAATTCAGGAAAAAAATGATATTTATTGGTTTTCTAACAGAAATCATTATTTGTTTACAAAAAAAATCACTAGAAATAACCAGTAGTTTTAAGTAAAACATTCATTTCAAGTAGTAATACATTGAAAACCAAATTATAGTTCTAAAAGAGCTGTTGTGTGAGTTAAAGTTTATTGACAAGCAGTGTCATTGGGTGCTTTTTAATCAGTAACACCTTTGCTATAACATAAAGCACCAAATATTTGTGTTTAGTGTCCATTTGGGAGCCGGTGACTCCAACTGCAATTAATAGCAAAATAACAAGAACGGAATGCATCAGTCAAGATTATGACACTTAATAAAAAGAAAATGTCTGTGTGGAAGATATGTTAAACCTTGCTTGTCAATGAACTTTTGTTATGAAATCAATAGATTTGCAACAGTTTTACAGAATTAAACAGGCATCTCAAGACTTTCTGTGAGCCGTGCATGTGTGTAAGTAATTGCTTTAAATAACTGTGAATTAGCCTCAATAGAGAAACTTAATTCTGGTGCTGCTCCTGCTCCATGATGTGAATTTGCACGTAGGCTGCAGTCAGGCGACTGTATTCATTAACCTTGAAGGTGCACGTCTACTGAACTACAGGAGCTTTCATCTCCTGTGCAATTCCTGTTTCACACAATTTATTTTTGGACCAATTCACTTCCCTGTATCAACTTCCCTTAAAGGACACCATAAGGCAAACGGAGGGACAGACCTATCATTTTTCTTTCAGTTTTAAATGGATTTTTGCGTTTCTGTCTCTCCTGAGCAAATGTCTGCCTGTTGCACAAAATAATGAATCTAACATGTTGTTACCTGCAGTCTTGGTAAACGCAAGTTGAAATTCTGGTGAATTTCCAAAGAAAATCAGTCTTGGACTATGGAACACGTTAAATTTGTTAGCAGTTCTTTTTTGTGTGCTTCCTGATTTTATTATTTTTTTATACTCCTGTTACTGTATTGAGTGACTTTATAGCAGAGTGGCCATCTATGGCTTTCTTCTCAACACCATCATTTTTTCTTTCTGCCATTTTTTGCATCACACAGTAGGGTTTAGCTAGAGTTGACCTGCCTAACGTTTACATATAATTTTAAGGGAAGCCATTTTGTTTTTTATGTCTGTTTTTGGGAAGTATAGCTATTTTGAGTCTGTTTCCATTCCATTGTTATTAATTAATAATTCTTTGGCCTTAAAAATGTCATTCCATTTTAATTCCATTTAGGTACCGTTACAACTACATAACTCAACTATAGCATATTGAAAAGTACTAAAAGAGTTTTGATGGAGTAAATCCTATTAGTTCCTTTTTTCAAGGTGAAAGGTCATCTCTCCAGCGGTACACATATATATGTATGTATGTATGTATGTATGTATGTATGTATGTATGTGTATATACATATACTTGTATATAAAACATTGACCTGTTACTTGGTCTCCTTCACGTGATAAGCATCCCAAAAGTGTACGAGGTTTTTTTTTATGGTGTTTCACTCTTCACCTGCTTTCAAACAAAATAAGACGTGTTATTCGAAGGAGTATAGGAATCATGAGGCTCTGAACTTAAAAACACTGAAACTACACACTAATTTTACTCTCTCTTAATTTGGTTATTTTATAATAGCTTGAAGTGTACCTAACTTCTGTAACATGTTTTGGGGGACCTTCAAGAGAATTTCTCCTTTGTCTTGCGAGATGAAGTCCATACATAAATGAAACATTTCTCTTGTCCTCCTTTGAGAAAATTACCATGAAAAAGTTCTCTTTTTTGAGTTTTCCAATGAACTATTGTTGAGCCTCTTAGCTCATAAGAAAAATTATCGTTTTTTTGCTACCCACATTGTAGAAAAGGAGCGGTTTCTCAAAGGCAAATAAAAAAAATAAACATTTCTGAACCGTGGAAGGTATTTGTAATTCATATGCCAAATTTCATCAAAAATGGTGATCCCAAAATTATGGGAATTTTTAAAATTTGAAGGGGAATAGGGAATGACCCTAAAACAGTGAGTACAGTGATCCCTCATCGATCGCGGGGGTTGCGTTCCAGAACCCCCAGTGAAAGGTGAAAATCCGCAAAGTGAAAACCATGTGTTCATATGGTTATTTTTGTATATTTTAAGCCCTTATAAAACCTTTATATTATCTTAGATATTAGGTAAGATTCATTTTATATGTAATTATGTATGTAAACACACTTTATATGCTACGCACAAATATACGTATCATATATCATTGAAGAGTTTTATTTAATACGTAAAACGTAGTTGTAAACACGTTGTAATATTTCAACAAAAATAGCGAGGGATCACTAATGCTATTTATTTTTTCTCCGCAGTGTGGTTTTGTGGCTATCTACAGTGTCTATAAAAAGTATTCACCCCCTTGGCTGGTTTACCCTTTTATTAAAAAAAAAAAAAAAAAAAAATTGGCTTTTTTTGACAAAAAAAATTACAAAAAAACCCCTTTAATGTCAAAGTGAAAACTGATTTCTACAAAATAATGACAATTTAATAAAATATGTAACATAAAATAAGT
>JAAGVU020000092.1:28609192-28669165 GCA_011763525.2 Mormyrus iriodes | reverse complement strand
GAGAGAGAGAGAGAGAGAGAGAGAGAGAGAGAGAGAGAGAGAGAGAGAGAGAGAGAGAGAGAGAGAGAGAGAGAGAACATGCCTTGTGTTTTACTTGGGTCAAAGCATAGTCTATGTGAAGTGTCATATTCTGAAACTCTCAGAAACGGCCGTCATTTATTCATTCTGTCTGCCTCCGAGTTGCATGGCCAGTCTAAAAGGAAAGTGCCTGTAATGTTTTCATCTGCTGAAGTTATATATTTATGTATGCAGCAGTGACATCATTTCTCACCTGTGTGTGTGTGTGTGTGTGTATCTCCCAAAATATCTCTCTATCACACACACAGACACACACATGAATACAGGTTTTCATTCCGTCCTCCTTAATCATCACCCTTAGCCACTTAATTAGCTGTATCGTCTGATTTCATGTTTTAAGTAAAGCCAGTGAAGGCTGTTTTTTCCCTTGAAAGAGTTTAGTGATTTCTGGTGTTAAGGGGGCAGCTGGTAGGTGTGAATGGTGTATATCATTAATTAATGGTTCCAGTTAAGTCATTCCACATGGATTGTGGTGTAAATTGGGAGAAATGGGGCCTCGTTTGAGGTTTCTGTCCGACACGCCCATAAGGCACAGCGCTCATAGCTCTGACCCAGGAGCGCTCCCCCCGCCGCCGCCGTCCAGGGCGCTCCCCCCGCCGTCCGAAGTGCTCCTTCTGAGTATCAGAGCTCTCCTCTCCCCTTCCAGAGCTGTCCTTCTGGCTGTACGTGAAGGAGCACCTGAACCGGCATGAGCTGCAGCGCTTCTACTCCCTGCGGCACATCTCGTCGGAGCTGGGCCGCGGCCGGGCCTGGCTGCGTTGTGCCCTCAACGAGCACTCACTGGAGCGGTACCTGCACGCCCTGCTGGCTGACCGATCGCGCCTCAGGTACGCGGCCATGGCGTGATGACCGAGGTCCCGTGGTCTCCGGACGGCTCCATGTGGTCCTCACCCCCGCACTGTGTCTCCTAGTGTCTTCTATGAAGACTGGGCCTTCGTCCTGGATGAAGAGAGAGCGAGCATGCTGCCAACCATGGCTGCAGGTAACGATCTCTTGGGCCGCGTGTTCGACTTGTCGTAAATTTTTATCAGCATTGTTTTTAGTAAATCACTTGACTAAAATTGTTTTCATAAGGTTTGCCAGATTAGCAGGGGCAGCATCTCTATAAGATGTGGCCAGAGGTCATGGAACTTATTTAAGGTGTCAGTGCTTGGTAAAGCTGAAGGTTTCTGAACACTGGTGACAATATTTTTAGTATTCTATGTCTAAAATTTCAAGTATAGTGCTTGATGAACGCTAAATAAATAAATGTAAATCTGTCGCTTTTGTCCAAAGCGACCTACAAGTGAGACAAATGGCACATTACAGACATACGTGCTGTCAGGGAATCCGCTAGGCATAACTGCAGCTAGGCTGACCTTCCAGTGAATGCCCAGGTATGTGTGTAAGTATTATTGGAGCAGGAGCTACACAACACCTTCCAACAATGCAAGAACATAATAAGACACTTCAATGACTAGAAGTGCAACATTAAGAGTGTTATGATCTTTCCTGTAAATCTTCAGTGGCCTCAAATATCAGTGTATAACAGCCTGACAAGCCCACTGACAAACTGTGCTTGAATCAACAAGAGAGCTGGACTCTCAGTAAGAGAAGCTCTTATTTGAATCTCACTGCATCTGACAGGAAGGGGAGATATAGTCCGACAAGCACCTGCTGCAGTTATGCAGTGAGAGAGTGTTCCCCGGAGAGCCGGCTGTTTCGCTGGGCTTTTCTCATGCCTCTTTGTGCTTGGGCAGGCCTGAACTCCATCCTGTTTGCCATAAACATTGACAACACTGACCTGAATGGGCAGAACAGGACAGGTCCGTCCGTGTCGCATCTGCTCAAGGAGTCGACGCAAGGGGTGAGCAGCCTATGGAAGGAGTCTGCTCACGGTGTCAGCACCCTCCTCAGGGAGATCAGCACTGCCACCGCTGTGGTGCCCGGTTTCATACCCCGCCCGGACTGCAACTCTGATCCGCTGCCCGTCCTCCCTCGCAGCGCCTCCGCAGGTAGGGAGCAGAATAGCGTCTCCATTTCCTGAAGTGCTTTGAGCAAGTTCTCATAGTGTTTCTACAGGAACAGTCCAAAATGGTATTCTCAATGAATTCGGGGTAAGGTAAACAAAACAACAGGCTAGTAAGTCAGTAAATAAGCATTGTATACAAACAGTTAGAATTGAGATTTCCTCCAGCATTTTCTTCACGGCTTAACCTTTTGTGAGACTAGAGTAATTTAGCAGCGATGCGGGGTGTCTCCGTGTGTGAACGCTGCCCTCGGCTTTCTCTCCAGACTCTGGTCTGAGGAAGGAACGGCGCAAGAAGAAGAAGATCACGAACATAATCTCCTTCGACGATGGGGATGATGCCGGGGCGGAGGATGAAGACGAGGGAGCGAGTCTGAGGAAGAGTGGAGGGGGACACCACAGCTCCGAGGAATGCCTGGGGCCCCGGGACTTGTCCCCGGCGCAGAACGGGGGCCCTGAGGCCGGAGAGCTCGGGGAGAGCTGGGGCCTCGGCCACAACCACAATGGGGTGGTGTCCCACACCAAGGGCGTGGATAACGATGAGGAAGACGAGGAGCTGTATGGCAAGATGAGGCCGCAGCCTGAGGAGGAGCTCGGGGCTGCAGAGCAGTGAGTCTGCGGGGACAGAGCGAGCACTGAAAAGCATCTGAGATGCACTGGTGTCCTCTGAAGCGTGGGGCGTATTTGTCAACACTGTCCACTGTGACAGATGTTACGTTAAAGGCTGGCATCAACATACCGTGGGCTGCTGACATTAAGCAATCATGCTGAAATCTTGATTATATAAAAATCAGAGTTATGTCATATACAGCTTGAAAATTTGATTGACTCCCAGCTTACGAAACCTTTTTTTAGTAAACAGACTGGACTCTCCAGCCAAGTTCGGAGTGAAAGAATCAGTCAAGCAAAGTTTTATTTGTCACATACACAGTTATATTCAGTATGATGTAATGAAATGCTTGGTTGCCCAGATCCAAAACTGAACATAAGCGTAAAGTGACATAACATTCGTCATTAAACACTGAATGAATAAAATCTTAAATATCCTTAGTGTGCAGTTGGCAGTAAGGTAGTGAAAATAGTTCGTCAGTGGTTTCCAGTGCGTCAACCACGAGCTACTGCGAGCCCGGAAAGAGCTTGCATAAAACATATTCAAATTTTTAAAATTGCCGCCCCCCTTGACAGTTTTCATGGTTTATTTATTCTTGTTTTACATAAGTAGCTCTCCAGATTTTTTTGTTTGTTGAAGAAGCAATCGCTGTAAGACCCAGGGAAACCCCTGGTCTAAAGAATAGATACGTTTTTTCATCTATAAACTGTGCATGTATATGTTAAGGGGGATGTTGGAACGTTGGTTATGAATAAGTCAGTGTCCTCATTGAGGATTGTTAAGAACAGTGTTGACACTGAGATGCTGAATCTCAAGGGTCTTTTTCAGGATCGTGGTGGGAAGCCTATCCAGTGTGTCCACCTGGAGCCCCCTCCAGGTGATCAATGACAATGACAGCTCAGACATCCTCATTCCTGTGGACTCCATGGACACCAGCCCTCAGCCAGGTAAATTTATACCCCCATCTAATAGAGGAATCCCTCCAGAGGGTGTTGGTCACTGTTGCTGGTTTCTAGGAAACCTCATTTCTCTGTTACCTGGTAGGGAATGTTTGTGAGTTCCCACATGCTGTATGTGACTGCGTGCATTGGTGTTTCCAGAAAGCTCCATGGAGGCTTTGCCTTTTGGTGGGGACGTCAACAGCAGTGCCACTGTGGCGGATGCCACTCAGATCAGATCCCAGCTGCAGTTCAAGTGTGTGACCCTTTCTGTTATTTCTGTACGAAGGGGTGGACATGGGGGTCTTTGGGAGTGATCTGTGTGGTGAATATCTTTCTCACTGTCTCCCTGTCCTCTCCCCCAGTATGGAGCCCAGCCCGCCTGCCCAGGACCCTCCTCTCAGCGATATACTCCCCACCCCCGGCCTGCCCGAGTCCATGACAGTGGGTATGTAGATCTCACTCCCATTGAAGGCACCAGGAATGCTTTGGCTGTGCTGTTGGGCCCCCGGGGGCCCAATGAACCATGCTGACGCCTGTCTCACCAGGAGTTTTGGTTCTTGTGTCTTAAGAAGAATTAACGATGTTTACTGTTAGCTAAGGAGGATTTCCAGTGATAATGTTAAACAAAGGCTTTGATGGCAAAGGACTTAGTTTGTTCTGCAGTTCTGTCATATCAGTCTGCCTTTCCCTTTGATACCAGCGGGGGCAGCAGTGTACCATGGTGAAAACCTGACGGGGCAGATGGTGTGAGTTGGACGTGGTCCCCCTGGCATGCGGGCGTGTGCCGCCCAGCCCCACCCTGCTCGGCCCGAGCAGCCTGTCACCTGCGTGAAGCTGATCTTCCTTTTTGACCCCCTGTTGAAGGGCATGGGGAGAGCGAGAAGATCTAAAATAAATGAGCAAGATAAAACGAGAGAGACAAATCAGATCTGCAGTTACACCAGCGACGGGTGCAGGAAAATGGGAATCTCCGCATGCTTTTGGTAGATCATGTCAAAGTGATACTGTTTTTTTTTTTTTTTTTTTTTAAAGGCATCTGAACTGCTGTCTCATTCTTCCTGTCAGACTTTCAGGCTGTAGATATGCTCTGTTCAGTAGCCTGTATTTGTTAGAAACTTGTCCACATTCGCAGGGGCGGCAGTCGTCTGGTGCGATTTCTGTAATATGTTTCAACATACATGAATGACACATCATATGTGACGATACATTCACTTAAAACAGGACTAGTTAATATACTGTCCTGTATGTTCTGCTTTAATGTGTGCCACTGGTCTCTGTTCAGACATACTGCAGAATTGCAGTGATGATCCGTTGTCTCACTGGGTGACCCTTCGATCTTGGGCTTGTCCATCCATCCCGAGGCTTTATAGACAGCCCTCAGCATCCATGGGTTCTCCCTCCAGCCGACAGCCTCTCCCGGCTTCCAGCAGTTAGTTTTCCAACCCTCTGCCATTGGGAAGAAGTCCCCCCTTGTTTGTGCTGTCTTATTCTTTCCCCGACCTGTGACAAAGATTCCCCAGATAAGTTGCAAACTGGTTTAATCAGTTATATTTGTGACATTATTAAATAAGTGTGAATGTTCTGTGAAACGGTATGTGTAATTCTGTCATTGCTGCCTTGTCCAGCAGATGGCACTGTTAGTTCACAGACCTGGAGCCCGTGCAGTGATAGAGTAAAGCAGAACGTAAAACTGAGATGGTCTCAAAGATGGAATCCCAGCGTTATGGGCATCTAGACCCAGGTTCTTCTGCAGGACATTAGTCTTCGTCCTCTGAGAGCCCTAATGGCCTTACATCTGGCATTAAGCCTTGGCTGTCTGTCCTGTGTTGCTCCTGTCATCGTCGTCCTGCGTGGCTTGGAAGAGGACATCCGTGAAGGAAAAGGCGGTCCTATTTTGGTTGCTTCTGAACCTGCAAACCTTTAACCTTTCTCATTTTTTATATTAGATATAAAAGTAGCAAGGCTGTCAGTCAGTATGCCCTTGCCTTCAGCTAAGGTGTGTACAGTACCCCTTGTTCCCTTTGTTAGAATATGAATACTCTGTAGAATACAGTAGAATGCTCTGCAGTGTAACAGTTTTCAGCCTGTGTTACAGTCGGTGTTGTCCAGGTTCAGGATGGTGCTGACCTGACTGTGGGGTGTTGGCTCCTTCTCTCATTTCCATCACGTTGCTGTGATTCAGGCCAACCCGTGGGCTTTTCCTGTTGATGTCATGTGACCTCTTTGGGCAGGGTGGTGGCAGGTGGGGCGAAGATGCTTATTGGAAAACCTACTTTGATTCCAGTATAAGCGCAATCTCTGACATAGTGGAGGGGTCTTGTGTTATAAATCATTTTGGGCACTGCACTCCTTCTCCGCATGAGCGCCCTCTGGGAGGGGCAGGGTGGGGGGGGGGGTCGTATGTCAGACTCCTCATGCGAATCATCCATGCTGCCCTCTTGTTCCCACTGAGATTACATCACTGGCACCAAGCCCCTAGTTACGAAACTGGCCGCATGTCGCTTGTGATTTATAAAATCTGAAATAAACTTGTAGGAAGAGATCTCATTTTTGAGGGGCTTCGTTTCCTGGGTTTTCTCTGCTTGTTAAGTATGAGTTTGGCTACTTAAGTGAGCGGTGAGCTATGGGAGAAAGAGCACTGCTGGCTGACCTGTGTTTTTCTTATGTTGCAAATGGGTTTGCCTGGAAGGGCCGGCGTGAGATGGAGGGACTGGGGCAGAGTGACCCCGATAGGGATCCCTGTGCCTGTCTTCCTCTGGAAGCATCTCTGAGTGAGGCGAGGCATTTGGCGTCCCCTGGAGGCCCTGCTTGCTCTCCCTCCGATCCTAATTTGGTGATTTAGCAGAGTAATGGGAGTGGAGGAACATTGTTTCCTACCAGCCAGACTCGCAGTAATGATACCGGGGGACATGAGGGGAGGGCCACCTTCTTTGGGAGATGCCCCCCCACCTTCCAGGAATGTGGCTCAGTGTCAGGAACCAGCCTGAAGTTCCTGAGTGGACTTTTCTCCATCGTGTCCTGATTTGAACCGCTAGATGATTTTCTGATCGTCTCATTGCACGTCAGACGTGTGAGATGTATTATTCATGCAGGCGCTTTGGATGCTTGCTTACAGTGTTTTATTAGGTAGAGAGACCCTTTATTAACCCCGAAGGAAACTGCAGGTGTACAGTAGCACAGCACGCACATTTAGGCAGTAAAAAGTCATTTATACATTAATAGACTAACAATACATGGAAAACAACAATAAACAGTAACCAGCAGTAACCAAATCGGATATTAGTATCCAACTGTGTCAAAACCAGCTTGTCCTGATTTTTGTATATGAGATTATGTATTCATATTACGGTCTTATCCATGGCAAGCCAATGGACTTAAAACTGCATTGCCATCTGGGAGCTGTTTGGTATAATTGCACTTTGCGTTAAGCCATTTGCCTTTATTGTTTGGCGCTGTTACATATTCCAAGTCCGTTTTTTCCCCTGTACTTTAGCTGGCTATAGATTCTGTATGTTACCTCGTCTGCAATGTACGTATGATGTCTTTATAGAGTTTAATCCCCAAGAATCACAGGCAATTTTTGAAGGACTTCAGGAAAGTGATAGACATTTTTCAATGGCAGAATATTTGTCTGACATCTTTCCACCCCCGTTAACAACCAGCTATTCTTGGGGGAGCGGGGGTGATTTCAAATGAATGTCTGGTGGCATTACGACTGTGGCGCCCTTTCAGACAGATGCACCCGTCACTTAGCACAGCACTAAATATGACCATATCAACGCTTTTAGATTCCAGTAACGGTCGACCTCCTCCTTAACTAAGTGCTGTCCTATTTGGTGTTTAGGAACCTCTTGTTTTGTTTCTGCAGCTGAACTACGGCAAGCGATCGTGGCCATGATGGGCCGGAAGGATGAGCTGGAGGAGCAGAACGCGTGAGTCCCAAGAGCTCTGCCTTATTCAGCCCTGCCTGTAGGAGGTGCTGTGTAGTGACCTGCTGGTTCTGATCACCCAGGTCCCTTCGCAGCCTTCTGGATGGCGAGATGGAGCACTCGTCCAGCCTGCGGCAGGAAGTGGACAGCCTAAAGAAGCGTCTCGCAGAGCTGGAGGAGAGGCATGCGGCCAAGGTGCAGGCCCTCGGCAGGTGGGTGTTTATAGTCTTGGGAGATGGAGAGGCCGGCTCTGGTGACCTTCCGCAGAGCTGTGGTGCGGAATTTGCTTGGGCTGCCTGTATGTTACTTTTAAGCAAAGTTTTTTGGGGTTTCATTATTCTTCTTAGCAGTTTCTTGGTGCTTTCAGGCTTCATTGATGCCCTAATGCAGTTTTTTCCGATCAGGTCCCCAGGGACCATGAGACAGTCCATGTTTTTGCTCCCTCCGAGCTCCCTGCCAGGCAATCTACATTTTTGTGTCCATTTTTGCACCCTCCCAATTCCCTCCCAGACAGTGCAAATTTATGTATAAGCATGGATTGTGTGCGGAGCCCCTTAATGTTTCCTATTAAAGTGTGCAGTGTGTGACCTTCTCGTGGGAATTGTAGCCACCTATTGCTTCACTGCTTCCATTGTTTCTGTAACGTTATATTTGATTAGCTAGCAAAGGGAAATGCTTGTTTCCTTTCTGTTCATGGAGAAAGAGGTTGAACTGAACCTAATGAATACTTAGAAGTACAGACTTTACCTCGTAATTTTCTTCTAAGATGAATCTGCACCTTGAAGGAAGCCTGGTTGATACGTGATCTGCTTTGACCTTAAACCGAATGTTGTTGAGGGGTGATTGAATTACGTCATCTAATTCCAGCGCTCACCTACTTTACCACCAAGACTGCTCTGATGGCCTAGCAGTAGCACCCTCCTTCAGTGCTCCAGCATGTTTCCCATTCCTAGAGCAGTGATAACATCTCCTTCACATTGACTGATGCTCAGGCAGCTTCGACTCCCCAGCTGCACGGTTAATTACGCTGATGGTCTTAACATCTCGCTCACTAATCTCTTCAAGCTGATGGCAGAGAACTTGACGTATAAAAACAAATCAGTGCGAAGCAGGACGAATGGCCGTGAGCGCCCCGTTACACGGTCCCCATCGGGGCAGGTGCTGTGCAGCGGGCTGTGAAAAACCACCTCCCTGTTTTAACTTGTCAGGGCTGCTTTGTTTGCTGTGGCAAATAGAAGGTCAGGTGAGCATGTGTGTACTGCATGCTTGAGGCTTTAGTGAGTCTGTACCATGCCTGCAGTGTTAATTCGAGGTTAAATTAGTGCTGGTCAGAGTGGCTTTGCACTCTCTGTGCCTGTCCCTGTTCACCCGGCCCGTTCTTCACCAATGACTCTTTTGGACTCCCTTCTGTGCTCTAAATCGGGGGTGAATGAAGTCCCTGGACATCCATAAATCTGCATAGACTTGTATTGACCAGAAGGCACCTGAAGTTATTCCGATATCGTACCCCCTGCCTGGACTGGAAGCCACGTGCAGAGCATTGGGGTCATTCATTAGATTTCTTTATCTCACTGCACTTAAGATGTCTAGACAAGCCTCTGAATGCATTTCAGTCAGGAAGGTGTTAAGGTTTGAAGATCACAAGCGAGTTGTTTGAAGGTAGCTGTGGCCATCTAGCTGTGGTAGTCTGTTGCTTAAGTTAGTGAGGCCCAGTGATCGGGTGCAGGTCAAGTGACTCTGGGTGTGTCCAAAATCACAAACTTAGACGGCAAGTAATGAATTTTATTAGACGCCTCCTACTTGACTGTTAATGTGGTAGGTGTGGTATGTATGCACAAGAACACTATGCATGCACTCACACACCATGGTCACCGTCTTTCATATGACCTAATCCGGTCGTTGTCCAATTACGTGTCTTGTCCCCTGTGAAAGTTAAAACTATAACGAAAAAAACATGCATATTAAAGTCAACTTATGTACCTGGGTATTATCATCTACTGAAATTGGTGCAGGAACTGGCGTCTCTGTACAGTCTTGACAAAAAATTCCAAGCAAGTGACATTCTTTGCTGCTCCAGTTGCCTTGAGGATAGCGTAGCATCCGTCGGTTGCACACTTTGGAATTTTGCAGAATGTAGTATGTAATCCGGGGACCGTTCACCTGCTGCCTCATCCATACAGAGGATTCGGACTTACTGCTCCCATCACAAACTGCATTTTGCCTACTACATAGCAAACAAGTATGCGATTTCGCATGCACCCTCTGTCTCGGTGATCGAGTCATTGAGAGGAATGGGAGAAGAGAGCCGTTAACATTACCTGTGTCCTACGGGACAATAGAAATGACACATTAAATAAACGTATTCTCTTGTTGTACATGGAACTTTATAGCTGTGCATAGGCCCAGGATAGCTTTGAGCTACTAGTGGTGGAAGTGTTCATTTAAGCACTTGCCTTTCTTCTCAGTTAGCTGTGTGCCGCAAGTTTCGTCATTTTACTGAGGTAATTTCAATCTATGTCTGACTCAAGGTCATCATTGGTAACCAGTCTGGGACCAGTTTAGATAAGTAGTATTCTTTGGCACAAAGAGTTTTAAGGTTTGGGATACGTTTTGTTGTAACTTCATGAAGATTTTTCGACTAATTTAGATATTTAATATAATTTATAATTACATTAACTATCAAGACTTCACAGATTAATATCTAAATGAGAAAATATCCTCTCATTTCTAATCATCCTAATGTTTCCTTCTTCATGTTGACCAGTAGGCCAAATGAGGAAGTGTAATGCAGTGATGTGAGCCTGTGGTCATGCTGCAGATTCACCAGATCACGAGGCAGCTCCTTTTCCTGCCTCTGAGAGGCGCCTGGCCTTTGCTTCCATTTTCTGTGTCAGTCATTTATCACCAAGCTGCCTATATGTGCCCAAGTCCAGGTGTTTTTGCACTGAAACCTTTTTTTAAAGTTTAATTTCTACTGGTACAGGTAAAAAAAGAGCAGAAAAACTTGTGTAAGTAAGTTGGTCTGTTATTTTAGCCCATCACAGCATGTGTGGCCCTCAGTGCCTCAACAGTATCATTTTTGTCCGATTTTTTTACTTTATTATTTCTGATTGAATCCCTTCTTAGTGTTTCTTGAAGAAGTTGGAAGTGGCCTGTATGTACTGTTACCAGTAACATTATGTATAGCTACCTGGAAGGCAAACGGTTACTAGCTGTTGGAATCTGTCGCAATGTAACTTAATTGTGTACTGGCTGAAATGGTACTCATATTCTTCATAGCCTCTTTATACCTCCTATTATTACATTCTTTAATTGCCTGTTGTTGATGTGTGCAATGGGAGTTCTTTAAATGTGTCTCATATGCTCGCAATGGATAATCAATGCTAATTACCAACAACGCTACAAACAGTCGACTGTTGCTTTAATTAAATCCTATAAGAGACATTAACACCAATACATTAAATTAAACCCAATTAAATCCAACTGCTATGGATTTTCCTTTGCTCAGGTGTAATTCATTGGAGCTCTGGAAATGACATCATAAATGTAAAAATTCAGTCTTAAACTCACACAAGGAATAGCGCCCCCCTGCAGCAGTACACCCCAAGTGTCATAACAGTCAGACCAAATTATTTCTCCATGTTTTAGCCACGTGTACCATAGTCATTCCCAGGCAGATTTTGGCAGGTTTCTGGTCAGCTTGTTGCAGTACCTGTATCGACTTCCCACCATAATACTATGAGTCATCCAGGTATTGCCTAGAAGACTGTATTTTTTAGAACAGTTTGTAGTAGCATTCAAGAAATACCACTCGTTTAAAATTTTTAAGTTTTGTTTGAGCCCAACTCATTCATATAAGAATACGACTGTAGCAACTCAAAACATAACAGATGAAATTAATTAATTTTTGAGCCTGAAGAGAGAGCCTGAGAAGAGAAGAATGGAAATAGATTACGTGTTCCCTGGCTTTCCAATTTTAGCTTAATCCTCTGCGTGACATTTCCATATTTGTGAAACTGTGCCTGATGGAAACCACTTTTGAACAGTGTATTGGGGGCCCATTTATTTATTTGTTTGTATATGTCTATCTCTCTATCTATCCATCTCCATTTTTCTATATCTGAATCTATCTATATCTATATCGCAATCATGAAAACAAACTTGTGAACGGACCTTTATAGTGGAAGTTAAACGAATGAGCTGGCAGCAGATTCTTCAGCTGAATTAGGAAACCAGCTTTCAGTGAGAGAGAACCCGGACTTTGTTATGGGAGCTTGGTCTAATTCTCTTTGTGTGGCCAGCAAAAGAGCGGTTTGAAACCTCCTGCTTTGATATACTTGTCTATTTTCAGTTCTTTGCTATCAAAAGTCAATTGTGACACCAACGTACGTTCTGGAAGAAATGATTTACACCTGTAACCTGGAGTTAATCTATGTCTTTTAACTGAAAGGGCAGACTTGTTGATCTTGTTAAGGATGGCTACCTTGCTAACTTTGGTAGCTTTCAGTCTGTGATGTTTTACTGTCGTAACTGCAGTACGTTTCAATTGTGGAGTGGGACATTAAAAATAGCAATGGTGTGTCAAATGCTTGAGGGCTGCGGAGTTTTGATCCTCTTCAGTTATTTTGTCAGCTTTTGTCTTTTGGCTATTTTTTGAATGTTTTGACTTTACCTTGATGGCGGAAGGGGGTGCGTTGAAACAGTCCTGGGGCTATCAAACATCTTCCAATATAAGCAATTCTGTATTTCCTGAAATAATGAACTGTTACCGCTCAATTAGAGTATTGAAGCATCAGTCGGAACCATGCTATAAGTAGTTAGAGCCCCAGTTGATAGAAGGATGCCTTGAAGCGAAATCGGAAATTTAAGGCTGAAGTATATGCAGGTGTGCGTGTACCTGACAGCTGCCTGTTATTTTGTTTCCCCCCCCCCCCCCTCCAGAGAGAACGAGGTACTTAAGGTCCAGCTGAAGAAATACGTGGGAGCGGTTCAGATGCTGAAGCGAGAGGGCGGCCAGAATGCTGACGGTAAGACAGACGCGCGTCTCTCGCCACGTCCCTGTTTTGTACTGTATATTCGTTTATCATTTTGATTTTGGCAGCATGAAAACGTCAAACATTAGCGCACCAGTAAGGTGGGTTTCCTGCACATACCATCCGTGTGCCTGCCTGAGACGGGGTATCCCAGGAGGACCCAGCTAGAGGAGTCCGCAGCCAGTCTCTAAGTACCACACAGCTATAAGAATTGCTATGGAAGAATTGACTTGGATTACTGGCATCTGACTGAGGATACCCGTTTCAGAAGCACAACTCCTCCTGTCCGATTTCATTTTTTTAAAATCCCCCCATTTGTTTTTTTTCTTCTATTTTTGACTTTGTACCAGTCTGCTCTGGCGTTGTCGATTTCAATCACCCCCCCACCGCCTCCCGATAATATCCTTGCCAATCTGCTTTCTTCTTGACCTTCATCGAGTCGTGCAGCGCCTGGCTGCCGGTTGGCATAGTGATAGCATCTCTTGGCATGCGCCGGGCAGGCGGGTGCATGATGCACCCGGGGGAGCCTCCTCGTTTCGGCAGTCAAGTGATTTTAAAACTGTCCTTTCTTGGGGGACCAGTGCGAGGTCCGTCATCATCAAGTGGCAAGACTCGGGCCAGGGAGGAAGGCAGACGGCATGTTATTAAAGTAAACATAGTATGCAGTGCATGTATATAAATGCATATTGTGTGAATGTGAATCTTTGTACGGCTGCAGATTTATCAGTGGCTCTCCAAAGGGGTGTAAAACAGCACAAACTCCTAGTCAGGTGTGATGATCTCTCTCTAGTCACCCGGAATGCCATCCTGCAGACACAAACCAAGCAGCTCATGCTTCAGTGCTCTGACTGATACAGAGAGCGTCAGTGATGTAACGCACTGCACCGGGAAGTTAAAGTGCGATGCAGTAGCATCGAAAACAGGCAGGCAGTGTGGCGCACAGTGCGTTTTTTTAAAAATTATTTATTATTATTTTTAACTGATCACTCTTTACAGATAATCACATCTTGAACAGAGACTGAAAAGGCCAGGGATCATCTTTTGACAATGCTTTTTTCCCAAGGTTGGCTTTTGGCCTGTGTTCAAAGCAGTTTTTTTGAGCTGAAAACAGTAATTTTCTGATATGATCAGCACTGAGGATTATGGCTCTCCTTGAGTGTTTATATTCTGTAGTTCATCTTCCTACGTTCTCGGTATGTAGTTCATCTCCCTAAATTTCCTGCTGTGACATCATAGTCTTTTTCAGTTAGTCTTTAAAGTAAAATTAAAAGTTAAACGAGATCATAGTCATGAAATTTTGTGTTGAAAGATCGAGGCTAGCACGCTCAGTAGGTTAACAAGTAAGGTTGGCATGTGACTCTGTTGACGTGACCATCATACATGTCTACCTGTGACCTCCATTTAATTCTCGCTGGTCCATCCAGCTCCAAGCGTGGGAAGAGCGCAGCGTTGGCCCGTCTGCTGTTAATCAGGGCCTGCGAGAATCTCCTGACTTTTCGCTGCCTTTCCGAAGGACGGCATGTGTTGCCATAGTTGTGTGTGAAGAACTTTACGCAGCTGGTGATGGATTCCGACACCCCCTATGTAAAATGTGTTTGTACGTTCCAGGATGTAGCAGAACGGCTGAATGTCCATTCGTCAAGCACAGTTCTGTTATGCCTCCGAGTCTGTGGTGCCTAATGTTGTTCCTTTATTTTGCTTTAAGGCTGCTTGCTTTGTGTAGCCTGGGTTATGATGACCAGGCTGTCAGGCTGTCAATGGGATACGGGAAATGACATTGTACATCACGGCACATGCCTGCTGGCTTACTGCCGTGTGCATTTAGTGCTGCAGTAGAGGGGGAATTCCCCTCTACTTGACCTCCAGTATATTTAATAGGATGAAGAGCAGCATTTTGTCAAATACATGAATTGGAGGGGAATCAAAGGATGATGGTGACTTCAAAAAAAATTGATTCAATTAATTTTATTCAATTTAATCTACGAAGGAAAGTATTTTGGATGTCTTTGGGGAATCATTGTTAGAAAGAGAATTACAATATTTTACCAGACTACAGGAAGAGCATGAGTTAATGTATGCTGTTTTTCCCATAACTATACACCAAGTTCAGTCTTTGTGGACCGGGCCCTTAAAGCGGTCTGTGTTAAGCGTGACCGACTGCATTTATAGCTTTCCTGTTGGTCAGTAATATCAGTCCGCAGCAGGATGCGGAGTGGCCTGTTATGGAGCAGAAGGAGAGGTGTGAGGGAGCACGGAGCTCCCTACAGGTGTGTCCAGGTGGCCTGCAGGGTGTAACACCAGCCACCATCACCCGGCCTGCTCAGTGTTAATGAACATTTTAATCAACACCTGAGTGTTAAAAAGCTTTTTAATATCCTCCCCGTCTGTGTGCTTTTTGTCTTTGTTGATTTTGTGAGGGCGGCTCACCGCTCGCCCTCCGGGGTGAGGGGGTTAGCAGAGGGGACCGAGGCTGTTTGATTCTCCGGTCTGCGGGTGCTGACTCTGGCATGCCTCGAGGGGCTGTGATCTCACTGGGCTGTCCGGCAGACTCGCCACCTCTACTTGTTGCCTTTGGCAGGTCTCATTTCCTCGTTCTCTCACACCGTAACAGGTGCCCGTGCTCACCAAGCGGACCTTTATTTATTTATTGTTGAAGCGGGAAGAGGCCGCTGTACCGCATTGCGGTTGCCTGGTTACAGATTCAGTGCTGCCTCCCCTTCTTGCGTAGTCGACGCTTGGATGGCTCTCTGCAGAATTTGCATCTAGCCCTGGGGACCATGTTTTAATGATTACTACAAACTTGAAAATTAAAAAATAAAAACTAGTTTTAGTTTTTTTGGGGCCTACAGTCTCTAATGTATGTGTATGTCCTCACCTTCCTGACTGTTCGGTCTCCACTCACCTGCCAGTAACTTTGATCTACAGTTATATCATGTCTTAAGCAGACTGTTGCCACCGCGACTCGACACACTGGCACCCCCTAATCGAAAGTGGCCCGTTCGCCCGCTCCCTGTACTCACACTGCCTCAGCTGATAATGGAAGGGCAGAGAGAGGGGGCCTAAGTAGTGATTGTTTCTGTGTTCATGATTTTCAGTCTCCCAACATTTTCAGAGGGGATCCCTCAGTCTGGACGGACTTTCAGACATTGGTGTTTTACAGTGACTGAAACTGATCTCCTGCCCTGGATTACTCATGAGTGCTGAATGACAGCTAGACTCACAACAAGATGAACAGCACTTTTTCCCCCTGGTCTGCTTGCCAGCTATAGCCTGCAGGTTGCGTCATTTGATGCATGTTGGTTTTATTAAGAAAACTTTAAAGATATTTATTTTAATTAGCTATCTTGGGTGCTTAAGTGTTGAGGCAATAATTTCTTCCCATTTAGCCGTAAGCTGTTATTATGTAGAGTGTTTTATATTGATTTAACAGTGATGATATGTTTCTGCAATGTAAACCACTTTAACCTGATGGAATGCATTTTTAATGCAAATTAGATTTAGCAGGTGGAAATGCAGGATATAGATTTCAAAAACATTAAGTGTGTCAGCTGAATTGCATTAGGCACCAATATTGCTAATTGGTGAAAATTCAAATTTAGTGTTTGGGCTCTGCTCAAGTCACTGTTAAGGTGTGTCCCACAAGGAATATGATCTGATTGGATCTTACCAGGAGAAAGAGAGCGCCATCTTTCTTCTGGATCTGTACATTATAAATCGATCATTCCACACCATACAGGAGTTTGCTTTGCTTGTGTCAGTAGAATAAACTCACGGTTCCAGTGTGTATTGGAGTATGTTTGTTGAGGTCAGTGTGGAGCAGCTCCCTGAGAGATTCCCATCCAGGATCCCCGTTTGGCCAAATGGAAAATATGATGCACAGCTGTGAAATGCATTGTGTGCACATAGTTAATACTGGGACACGCTGAGGCATAGTTCCACCGTTTTCGATGTCATGTCAGTGGGGAGGGGAACGGAGTTTCTTGACATTGATGTGGCTCGAATGCATATTTCTGAAAGGTTGCTGTGTGCGTGAAATCCCCTTGGAATGGCATCATCGCATTAATTTATTTCCCCAAAGAATTTGTCCCTCAGTGTCCCCGTGACATGACAGCATCAGACAGCAGCCCCAACAGCGAGACCTGAAGCGTCCGAAGCCAGAGGACTGGCATGACGCGTGCCCGGACACTGGAATGGCTGAAGTCCCTTGGCATGTCAATTGCAGACACTGATTCTGTGCCTTTCTGGCACGGTTTCCGTTTCCTGCTCTCTTTCCAGTATCTCTGTCTGAATTCATGAATATGGGATTCGGTATAAACTGATTGGAAGCCAGCTGTCGGTGGAGATGCTCTTGACACCAGCAGTATGTGCCTCATAACTTGCATGTGTGATGTTTCTTCAAGAGAGGAAATTAAAACACAGAAAGCAAAACTTCCTTTGTAGGAAAAAGCTCACAGAAATAATGGTGATGATGATGAAATTTTGGTGTAGTACTTAAAAGCCAGAGCCCCAGGATATAAAGCCTAGTTATGATGCAGCATCGAACATTTAATATGATGGTAGTTTAAAGCCTATCGAGCTCTTCTCGTTCTCGTATTGACTTCCGCTGTTTCATGACTATCTGCATCTCTCTGGCGTCTCATGAGACTGCATGGCTGTGGTGTCCTGTATCTGTGAAGGAGCCTGTTACTGCTAGGCCAGAAGGAGGAAGTGTAACGGGTCTCTGAAGTCCCAGGGGAGCCCTGGAGCCATGAGCTCGCTGTGCGACACGCACCCCTGCCATCGTCCAGCGGTGTCCGTACCCAGGCGCTGGTCACTTGAGGTTAGCTGTGTGGCTAAATGCGTTTCTGAACATGGGGGAGCTTTGACAGAAGCCCTCATCACAGCATGATAATTAGGCTATTACTTTGTCTGGAATAAGTGGATGTCTGGTGGCATTTTAATTTGTGATCTTAAATGGGGCCCCTTTTGATTAAATAATGTATGCATGAATATACATATTTGTGCGTGCTAATGAGCTTAAATATATTCTGCATCAAAAGAAAATGTCTCCATAAAAAAATAAAAACGAAGGACGGTATATACTTCTGTACTGAAGGTTTGCATATTTCATGGGGGCTATGCCTAAGGGTGTCATATCCGTTTTTTGAACAACAGATGGCAGTATAAACCCCACACATAAAGAGCAATCTTTAATATTGCCTTGTACCCTTGAGTACTATGTTATACTGAAGTGTCACTTGCCGAACTGGTAAGTGTAGCTTGTCAGTTCTCTGTGGGATAAATTCAGATTTAACCTTTTGGGTTTTTTTTTTTTTTTTCCTCTTCATAATTTTTAATTTTCCCTGACTGGCCTAGAGTAGAGTTCAGCAATTTTCTGTCTAATATTTTTATTGCAATAATACAGATTTAAGTAAGTGTTATTTCAGCTTCCATATAATGTAGTACCGTATTAAGTACTAATTTCAACTGTAATTTCACAGTGTTTATATGCAGTGAAGGTAATAGCTGTTAAATTGAGTTGTTGTTGCTGAGTTTTAGGAATGTGTTCTTGGGTATTGGGGGATTTATGCCAACCAATAACTTTCCGTGGCATATAGCTCATTAAAACAGGAAAGCTGATATGTTTGTTGGCTAATTTGAGCTCCCACCAAGGTCATGAGTTCTACTGAAAATTTTCCTCAAACCCTCTATGGAAAAGTTATTAAAACTTGCAAATTAAAAACAAATATACCGCAGGTCTTTCCAGTCTCTCCAGGCCTGCAAGATGGGGGTGGGGGTTCTGCTTGCAAATATATTCTTCAAAACCGAATATTGAAACCTGGCCGTTTTATTGGTTCACCTAATAACTGTATGTTAGTGGCCTGCTAATGACGCCCAGCTGCTTCATGTGTAGAATCCTTTTCGAATTCTGAGCCCGTTTTCCCCCTCTTGCCACGTGGCCTCTTTGTGCACTCCGCACACACACACGCTTTAGATGTGCTTTTGGATGATAATACGTAAGAGAATTCAGATGTGCTGCTGCAGAAGTCAGACTGTGCATGCAGTATAAAAAACTGTTATGAGATATTGTAGGTGGATTGTGCTTATCAGTCACTACACCAACTGCAACTACATTTTACTGATCTTATGTATCCATTCATCCATCTATCCTCGAATCGTTTATTCTGGTTTGGGTCATGGGAGACCCTTAGGCCTAACCCAATCAACGCTAGACACCAGGCTGAGGTCCCACAGGGCACATACACAAAACGGACATTGTGAGCACTTAAGTGGTAATCGCACCTCTTCATGTGTGAGGTTGTGAATGTTCAGAGCTGGGTGCAGTTTGTTTTTCATGCCGACACTGGGGATGCTATGGGCCTGTGTCTCTCATTTTACAGAGCTGTGAGCTGAGGAATGCGCTAGGCGCGGAATTGCCTTGATTCGTGGGGGCTGTTCATTAAACTCCAATTAGATTGAAAATCAGCATTATAAACACTAGTCTAATGTCACACCTTCACAAGTTGCTAAGGGAAGAAAAAGATGGAAATTTGGCTTTTAAATGAGGCGATGACATGTAAGCTGCTGTGGTATTAAGACGCAAACACTATGTTAGTTTTTTGCTTGTTTAAACTGAGTGTGTTATGCTTCAGTTAATTAACAGCCAGTGGCCCAATATCTAATTCTTTTGAACATATTAATGTAATTTTAACTGGTTATAAAGCCCAAATAAAACGGATCAGGCATAATTTACACGCCATCGTCATTGTTTATTCTGTTATATTTGGGATGGGTAAGACGCGAATAAAGACTAGCTTGGTCTGCATAGGGCCAACAGGAAGTGATGTAATGAAAGCGAAGTGATCGGGTGGGGGGGCATGGGAGGGGTCAGCAGAACATCAAGGTGAAGAAGGACATAAGACCAAAGTGGGGTAGGAGACTCGCTTTGGCCCTTAAGAGAAGCACATTGACAGCCATATTATCATTTTGGGTGGACGGGTGACCTCTTACCAGGGGCAGCACACAGCACGGCGTCTTCCCCCCCCATTGTATCTCTGCCCTCCCTGCATTTATATGCAGGTTTCTCTCTGCTCCCGTTTTTAATATTCCGCACACAAATGTCCTACGTCCTGTGAAAGGGGTAAACGGGCATATTTGCACATCTCCTTCAGAGAAACCCTGAAGAGGAGGCTATGCGGGAATGCCATAACCTCGAGCTGGCGTGTTGCTCTGCATCCTGTTTAAACCACTTCAGCGTAAAGTGCCTTATAAAGAGAGGCAAAAGCATGCCCACTGGAAGCTTGTAGAGGTGCAGGATGGTGAGCTGGTGGCTAGAGCTACAGTTTCTGCTAACAAATGCCATTATAGCTTTTTAATAGAGTCATCAGTACCCTTGGGAATATAACTCAGCTTATTTATACGTTCAGGTGTATAAATTATAACACAATAAAACACATAATTAGATATTATTTGCCCAGTGGTAATAGTAGCAATTAGGAAATTCTGATTTTGCTGACAGATGGTTTGTTCCCTTAAGGAGTAACACTGTTCGTTGTACCTGCAGCCCTGCAGGCTAGAATCCCGTCCCCTGGTATATGTGTGCCGTTTGCTTGCTCTCCCCGTATCTCAGTGGTTTCCTCCAGGTCCTCCAGTTTTCTCCCACAGTCCCAATGCACGCAACGAGCCTACTTGGTGTCTCCATGTTGTTCGTGGTTTATAACTCTGTGTGTGTGTTTGTCTGAGTGTGTGTGTCCTGTGACAGAGTCTCATCCTTTCCAGGGTGTCCCCTACCTTGTGCCCAGTGCTTCCCCAGTTACCCTCTGCTGGGTAACAGGTCAGTTTGTGGATGAGCTGCATTCCCTGTTACTGTTTTTCACAGCACAATGACAGCTTTGAGTGCTTAATAGTCCTTCACATTCTAATGAATCCGGCACGTACGGTATGATCTGAATCTAGACTGGTAAGTGGCTGTGTGATTGCCTTCATGATGGATTGACAGGTATGCCATGATTATGGGGCATGAGTTCTGCCTCCAGAATAATCCGTAGCAAGCTCAGCTGCACCTTAGCCACCCTACCACAGTGCCTCTCTGTCCTGATTTTAGTTGTTTGTTTTGCGTCAGTCGCTGTCAGCAAGAATAGCGTAAGTTACTGCGGCAAAATGGAAACGAACACCAGCATTTGATACTGTGAAGCGCTGTAACGCCATAGCAAAGGGAACCAAAGCCTGTAGTAACATTAACCTGTAGTACAGCTTGTGTATTAATGTTAAATGCACATTAACACGTTTTCTGGGGGTCTGATTAAAACGCGACGACAGAGCCTGACCATCTCCCAGTTGTCATGGCGAATGCTTATTTTCCTTGCTGAACAGATGGCTCCTTAAATACTTTGTCTGTTTAGCCAGCCAATGACTTCACCAAAATAAATAGGCAGTCAAGCATGAATTCAAACCGGCCGCGTGAATCTATGAGGCAAAACTCATAAAAATGTGCAGTGGGAGATGCACTGCCAGTCTCTCACTTCTGCGAGTGTTCTCGGGGAATGTTTGATAAAGAACTGGCTTATCTGGTTGTGATGTGTGTAAATGCTTTAGATTTCATGTGTACAGTACGGCCCTATACTGCATATTACAGAGAATCGCACTCTGCAGCTTGACACTACATGTTCTATACTTGTGATTTGTTTGTCAGTGTATTGATCAGAAGCAGCTGGTCTGTAAAGGTGGTGCCTCCACTGTCTTTGAGATTAAAATATGAAAGAAGCAACTTTGATATGCGTCTTTTCTAAAAATATATTATTATATAAAAACATTTTATCTCTTCTTTGGAAAAATTCACTATTGTAGTAATGTAGATGTATTATATTCTTACCTACAAATTTTTTTTAGCCACCAACCACTCTACTGATATTGACGTTTTAGGAAAGCTGTTCAATACCGTGGACTTTTAAGATTGCCTCAGCTGGAGAGTGTTTTGGCTTAAAGGGAATGAAAGGGAAAGATTACACATTAGTCTTCGAGGTTTCTGAGGTCTCTTCCTCCCCCCACCCCGTGTGCAGTTTGTGAGCATCACTGCAGAATACTCACCTGGATGCCTTCTAGCCAAATCTGTTACCTATTTTACCTTTCCCGCATCCCAAAATTGATGGGAACCGTAAAGGATTCGGGAGTCGCAGAGCCTTCTCCGCTGATGAAGTCAAGTAGCTGTCATACTTTTATCACCTGACGGAGCCTGCATTTTGCATCGAGTTTCTACATCAAAGGCTGCAGGAATGAGGCCGACAGATCATAGTCAAAATCCATTTTGCTTTGCCAAGTGCATTATCTGTACAAGGAATTAGTTTGGCTTTTACATTTTCACATACGCCAGCTGGATGTTGACATACCGTTTTAAAGACTTAATGAGCCTTCTGCAGATCCTGACCTAAGTGTGACTGCACATTCTCAAGGATGGCCAGGCCCTGGGTTCAGGTTCTCTCCAGTTTTATATATTTAATTATTTTTGCCTGGACAAACTCCATGCTGTCTATTGCATGTATCAACACATTGATTGCATTGATTGGCTTTGAACTTGATGTCCCCATGGGTAAGGGGGGGCTGAAGTTTGGTATGAACTTTAAAGGAGACAGTGGGCCATTCGTCACCCTGGGTTATTCGACAGTTTGATATGTAGACCTGCCAACTAAATTAATACAAATGTCATGTATCATTTTTATATGCTGTTCAGAGCATGGTTTAAATTCACCGCATTTGCAATATTCAACTGATTTCTGCAGCAGAAAGTCTGAAGCACTAGAAACCAAATCCGCGAATGAAATTCCATATAATTGAATATGGTCATATGAAGAGATGTCAAAGCCTCTTCCCCGGGCATGAGGTGTACTTTTACTCTTGGGGAGTATGAATTGGACAGACGGCTCAGGAAACTCATTCTTCTGGGCTGAGACGATTCAAGGCAGGGGGCAGGTAGATATGAGAGGCCTCATGAATAATATCAGCCTGCAGCATGTTTTCTGGGCCTGACCCCTGAACATCTTCTGCGGAGCCTGTCCTACGACACAGTGGAGAACTCAATCAGCTGTGAAAGGGGGTGGGAGCTGCATGGAATTGGCCACTTGTGGGGGCTCCATTGAGTTCCTGTGTAGTAGAAGCTGGTGGAAGGTCAGAGTGAGCAGCCCGTGTTGCTCTGCTTTAATCCCAACAAAGGCCGTGGGTTTCACCCTACATTTCCATGGTCTCAGCCCAGATTAACTCCAGGAGCCTGTGGGAATACCTGAAATACAGTCCCGTTCCTGAGAAAATTAGTAATTTATTGCACGTGGACTTTGTATGACGCGACACGGTGTGACTACGGTAAGGAATAAATCATAATTGAAACTGTACTTTCACTTACTGCCAGCTCTTCCTGTAATCAGAGCTTGTGAGCATACCCCATAACCACATTTGGGTTCAAAGCAGCCATGAAAAGTGTCTTTAAGTGAAACCCAACATATCTTCAGACTGTTTGACATTCATCAGGAGGGCAGACCTGGCTGAAAACTGGGTGAAGGATCATCTGTCCCTGCCCTCGAGCAGTTCCAGCTTTTGGAACTCCATCACTTGTCAGCTGATGACCCCAATCAGGAAAAGGACTAGTAGACTAGTCTCTCTGGGAGAGTAAGATGTGCCTGTTGTGAGTTTGTCTGTAACAGGGTCCCATCCATTCTTCCTTAATCATGTAGCCAGTCCCGAGTCGCATTGAGCTTACAGCCTGTCGCCAGAAGCCCAGGGCCTTAGGCCGGTGGCATCCCGCATGAGATGCCTGATCGCAGGGCGCTCACTTGCTTGCTCATTATGCCCAGTTCCAAGAAGTCTGTTCACCTGATCACATGGTTTTAGTCTGTACAAGGACACTGGAATCGCCACAGGTGTGATATCATTCAGGAAGGGCTTGTCATGAGGGAGTCATGGCATCAACTAGTGATAGAAATGACAAACTTGCATATACGCGTTTGGAAATTTTAAGAGGTTGATTGGGGTGGTGGAGTTCTCTGTCCTTATGACCTGCTACACTGTGTGTGCGCTCTGGTATCTATAATGGTAGAATTAAATCTTCTGTATCGTCATTGGTAGCAGAGTCTGATGTTTATGATTAGGGATGTATAGAGAGCCCAGTGCTGGTATTTGTATTCGTTGAGGCAGCAAAATTTATTTGTATTTGCATTCAAACAAAAATGGCTATATTTGTAACAATCCAGTTTTTGCTTTTGTTACACTTTTAATTATAAGATATTAAAGTATTAATGTGTTCTTTGTTAAACTGTTGCTGAGTTTATAAAAACCATAAACCAATATTACATTTACGTGTTTGTAATTATTATAATGAGCATGTATAACCGTAAAGAACAGAGACAGGAAAGTGATGTAAAGCATGACGTTTAACTCCTAATCCACACGCAGACCAATAAAATAAACTCTAATTAAAATGCCTGTGTGAACGTTGTGAACCCCGCCACAATAGACAGAGCAAACAAAATCATTACAAATAAAAACGTTCTCTCTGACATACCATATAGCAGTCATGTACACGATACATACATGCACATATATGGTATTCTGCATCCACACTGTACTACTCCCTTAAAAAGCTAAGATACTTTATACAAGAGAGGGAATACATCATTTTTTTTTTTTACTCACTGAAAGCAAATCATTCAAAAAAAAATCTGTACGAAATATTTGTAGAAACCCACTGTTTGTGCTTTGTCGAATACCGTATTCGTATTCAGCTCCATGCCAATTTATGACCAGGCAAAATGAGCTCATTAAGTTACTGGCTGACATTTTCTGATTGATCTGAGCTTAGGGCATTATGCTGTAGCTCTCTTGCTGGACGGCTCAGTCAAAAAAAACATACGTGTAGCAAATAGTCGTCTAATTCGGGGTCCATCCTGCTTTTCTGGGTGTGATGTGGGGGAAGTAATCACAGTGCGAAGATTTAGCATGATGCCGTATTACGCACTACAGAGAGGCAAACCAATGAGCACATTCGGCTGTGTTATCTGTCAGCTGACGGAGCTGGCAAGTGTTATCATTGTTCTCGGGTTTGTGTCTGGAAAACAAATTTCCATGCCCCACACTGGTTAATGAGTATAGTTTGTTTTACTAATTTCTGGAACTTTTAATATGCACGCAGGAGCTGCGCCATTAATTCTTATTGCCGCTATAACGCACCTTGTATTGATAAATGAGCCGCGTTCCTGATATTTGTCTGCCTTCTACTCCAGTGGCGAAAGTCGCATTTGCTGGTAATGTAATGCAGCCATTGGCTACTCAGTAATTACAGTGAAATCATCGGAAAGGGTGAAAGCAATTAATTTTCTGTGGTATGCCCTATGGCATTGAGAAGCTGGAGCCCTGTATCTTTGTAATAAGCGGATTGCACTTTGTCATTTAGTATTATTCCTTGAAGTGCTGCCCCTCGGTGTACGGAATGCTTTAGAAGGGCTGCAGGCTTGATTTAAGAAGATTATATTGAATGCAACAATTCAGTGGACTTTTTTCTTTTTAGTTCAGTTTGTTGACGTAATGACAGGCCCGATGCTTTGAAGCGTGGTGAAAAGGGGCGCGAGGGGCTGTATTTCTATATCTGAGAGCCAGCACCAAGCTGGTCTTGTGAACCATCCTATGTCTCCATCATAAGACTGGGGACTCTCTGGGAGTTTGTCAGCGGAAGGACATTAATCCAGCATTTGCATACTATCTGAACTGGAAAACATAGCAGTTTGCAGAGGAGAGCATTGACTTGGATAAAATTTGGGGTCTTAATTATGATCATGAGCAAAACGGTTACTTCCATAGAGCGGCTCCATAGAGGAAAGCAGGCTTAAAAATGGCTGTAAGGCTGGCTGCTGGGTCCAGCCTGCTCACGTGGAGGTGTTACCCTTCCACTTCCCTGACAACGTGAGGAAGTTTTAACATAGTTGATTTTATTGAACACCTTTGCTCACCTAGCCTGCAAGAGGGACTCAGGCATGCAGGCAGAGTAGGCAGGCTTGTGGACCAGGCAGCCAAGCACTTGGGTGTAATACATGGGGTGTGTGGCTGGTCAGAACTCTGGCTGGGTGTTAGATCAGGCAGGGGTTGTGATGGTAGGTACTAGGGCGCAAAACCGTATGTATTTTAATGCTTTCACTGAGCTTAAAAACTCATTGAATGATTTTATAAAATACAGCTCATCAAAGTCTTTTCTCAAATGAACACGATCCACATTTACATTATCAAATTAATTTAATTTGGTCTGTGAATGCACAGGTTGGATAATTGTGTTTTGCATAATGACATTATGTATTTTGCATACAGAAATCTTTAACGTTGTTAATGAAAGTGTGAACTCCCTTTTTAAAAATACAGCATTTTATGAAGTACATCCCTGACCTATTTAAAGTGATTTTTTTTTCTTTTTTCCCCACCACCCCTTACAAATGGCATAAATATTAGAGGTTTTATTTTCCATTATGGTTGGGCTTTGGAGGGTAGCGGAAACCAGTTAAAGCTCTGTGCATGAGTTACAGTGAGGGACGTATAGCAACTTCTATTGTGTCCTTAGGTGCTGCTTCTTCACACCCACATACACACACATACACACAAACACGCCCTACCTGTACATCACAGAGACTGCAGTCTGTGTTCCAAAGGTCCAGCATGAAATAAACAGTAAACCATTCAAAATTCTGTCTGTCGTGCAGTGTGATGTCATTGGCTGCCCCACATCACGTGATCAGCCTGCAATTGTAGCTTTCATTTCTTCAACAAGAAAAAACACTGAATGTGGACTTGTTGCTCGTGGATAAGATGATCTCAGATCTTCGTAAAGCATCTGCCATACATTCCTATGACAGAAATAAGGATGCTGTTTGTGATATGGGTGTTGTTCTTTTGAATTGGATAAGTGTAGGAACATGGTGTCAGGAAGAGAGATCGAGAAAGCGTTTGCCTTCCTGGGATGTATGTATAGCTTTCTGCCATGTTTTGGAGGTAATTGCTCGGTAGTATACCCAAGTGTTGCTTAAGCTGCCATGGCTCTGATTTTCTGGAAATCGCATTTCAGGCTTGAGCAGAGTGTGTAGCGTGCAGGCCGGGAGGGAGGCCTCCTGATGGTCCCTGCGTCACGCCGTGACTTCGCTACACAACTGGCGGCCAGAGCGAAGCTGCTGCCGACTGGCTTCATTCCCCCCATGCTGTCTGGCGGCTGTGTGGCCCACTAACGTATGTCACCCGCTGATGTGTGTGGCCAGCTAACGCAGTGTTTCTCAACACCATCTTCGAGGACCTCCAGACAGTCCACGTTTTTGCTCCCCCCCAGTTCCCTGCCAGACAGTCCACGTTTTTGCTCCCCCCCAGTTCCCTGCCAGAGAGTCCATGATTTTGCAAATACATGAGTTGTCTCGAGGTCCCTACGTACCGGTTTGAGAAATACTGCGCTAACGGATGGTTCTAAACCCACCCAGACCCAATCCTATAGAAGCTCCCTATAAAACCCATTCCTCTCTATGCAGATCTGGTGGAGGGGGGGTGTGTGTGGTTTTGATCAGGATTCATTCATTTTATCTGTTGTCTTTTATCCTTTCCCCCGCATGTAATATTGTTTGCTTTGTAACTTCCTTTTGTGAGATTGCTTGATACGCCTTTATACACTTAAAGTTATTTATAATGCCTGAGGTTACTTTATGTTCCATCAACATTAAATCTATTTCTCAGGGGAGAATTATGTTTTTATCTTCATTAAAGCTCGCTCTCATTCTTAGAGAAGATTGATTCAGCAATGTTTACTGCCCTTCCTGAAAGATGTGTGTGTGTACTTTTTTCAAGAAAAGGAAATGGGGCAAACATTTCTTTCATATTTGATATTTTATGGAAAGTGTCTTGATATGGGAATGCCTTCGCTGTCCTGTTATGTATGTAGAATATAGTGTGATTTGAGGTGCTCTCGAAGGCATTGTATTTTATGACTGTCATTTTGAAAATTGTTGGTGGATGAATACAGGGTCTCCGCAGCAGAAACAGAATCTCGCCTAAAAATGAGGACAAATCAAAATAATGGTCTTATGCGAGTTTTTACTGGAAATGTTTATGGGATATTTTTGCAGGGATACTGTTTTCTCTGTTTGTTATTCCAATATATTAGTTTAGTGACTACCCTGATAAGCATTTACACGATGGTTGGATGGAGTATCAGTTTTAATTTATAGACCTGAATTCCTCTGGAAAATGAACTGTAAAGCTTTGCAGCTGGCATCTGAAAATGGGAAATCCTAAAAGCAATCTGATTGGTTGTTTTTTTTTTTTGGCACAGGTTCCGCCGGTGTAAGCTGGCCGTTGTCGTGTTGCTCTTTTCTACTCGCTGATGAGTCCCGGTCCTGTTCCCATAGCTCTCCCTGTGCTGAGGAACTGTGACGGCCCCTTCTCTGTGCCCCAGCCCAAGTGTATGGGTGACGTGGAGGAGCTGGCCTCCAACTACGAGCGCAAGTTGATCGAGGTGGGTCTGCTGCCGCCGTCCTGTGTCAGCTGCCGCGGGATGTCACATTGACCCCGTGGAAGCTTCTGGTGGCTTACTGGGGTACAGTGAGAGACTCTTTTCAGCACGAGAGCTTGTGGGTTTAGTGCGGGAGGACCATGGCGTTCGCAGAACACAGTGGTGGAAAATCAGCCATTTTGATGTACTGTAAAAGCTCTCGTATCTGGCATCCAAGTAACCAGCAAAAATATCAGTATAAAAACTGATGATAATAAGTAACGACATTATTCTATTGAAAATTTCCCCGTAAATTAACTGAAAATAAAGAAAGACAAAGATGTATGCCTGCGAAGCGACGTGTTTTGCTGCTGTTTACCTCACGTGGTTGATCAGACATCCGGCTTAAAATAGAGAAATGCGTTACAATTGTTGTGTTTACATCCAGCTGTCTGGAAGTTTCATCCATCTGGCAGAGTCTCCTGACGTTCATGGATACAAGCACATTTTTTGGATTCATTGTGCTTTGTTGCCAGCACAACTGATCTAAGCAGACAAGTTTCTGACTATTAGATAGCTGTGTAAATAGTAATAATAATTCGCTGGGGGGACAGTACTTATTTGTAAAGGTTGGTGGTGTGTGACAAAGGGTTTTGAGCTGCACACGTAGAAATTAAATTAGTTCTGTCATGTGAGTATCTAGGTTATGCGGTCTTGGTAGCACTTATCCAAGGCCTGTCTGCTAGACTCCTACCCGAAACGGCTTTGCAGCCGCACAGTTTAACGCTGATATCTGCATTAGCCATCATTCCGGCTGAATATTCGGAATATTTTCCCCCTATTCGGAAATCTCAGAGCAATCACTCACACACACACACACACACACACACACACACACACACACACACACACACACACACACACACACGTGCAGTCCAGTGCCCTTTCAGTTTTATTGTTCCAGGCTATTGTCTACTAAGAATAACTTTGAGAGAAATGAAATTGAGACCAGATGATGTGCAGACCAGTTGTGGGCTAATACAGTATAATTGAATAGGGTTTGATTTAAACATTATAGAAATGACCGGTATTAATTTGTTTGCTACATCTGCCTGCCTTGACGCACGTGATGGTGACTTTTTGGGTGCTGCTGAGATTAAATCTTACATTACAGAACTGGCACAGCAATAAATGAAAGGTGCAAAGATTAAGGCTATGTTATGAATATGTATTAAAATATCTTTTATCTATATGTAATAAGAGAAACTGCATCTTTTCATTCATGTGAGGTATCATAGAGTCATTTTACTAGCTTATTTCATCAGCTTATTCTAAGCCATTAGTGTTAATAAAGAGTTCCAAATGCTTTCCTGGCAATAAAGGCAGATTACACCCCTAAATCACCTTTCAGGGACTCTCTATGGTTTTATTTCATTCAGAAAACACGTTTTCTTCTTCTTTTTTGTGGTTATTTCAGTTAGATCCCTTCGCTTTTGTCTGTAAAGCTCGGAGTGAGGCGGGAGGCCCGAGCTGGGTTTTGCAGATAATTCATTGCAGCTATAATGTCAGTAGGGAGGTGGAGGCCTCAAATGGCTGTCGGGAGGCCACATGTATGTATAAATCGGCATGAAGCTGCTTTGGGACGTTCTGAGAGGCGCTCCACACAGGATAACATTATTACTGTTGACAAGTCTACTTGCACCTTAAGCAGCAGCATTCGCTTCCCGTTGTGGATGATGAAGAGGCCCCTTGCAGCCATTCTCACGCGCCCTGAACGCTGAGGAATCCATGGAAGTAGGGGATTTATTTGCCATGAACGCAGGCGGGTAATTCATCTCCTCCGGCATCTGCCGCTCTTAATCTTCTCTTGTTCTCTTCAGAGAAACGTGTCACCCTTCACTTCCCGCCGAGCTCAGAGCACCCTAGTTGCTGGACTGACCCCTGTCCTCTTGGAATCTAATACCGGCTATCCCTGTTGCTGTGACTCTGTAGTAGTTGATGGCATGTTTCCTCATTCAGGCCGTCACCTCGCCAGTGCGGCCATTGAAGACTTCAATGTGTGTTTCTGTCCTGTACGTTACCAAGTTTCCGCCCTGTAAACCACGAGCTTGAGTCGTGCCCGAATAAGGCGAAAGACCACCTGTTATATCTTTCATATCCGAGTCATGGCTTTTGAAACGCGCACCGCGTATTTCCGATATATATCCCTGTTTTCGAACCCCTGCTGATGAAACCTGCAGGCCTGAGTTTGAGGCGGGAGTCTGTTTTCACACCAGATACGTCCATAAGAGTGTCAGCAGTGATATCTGTGTAGTTCTCTGTAAACCTCATCACGTCCAGATAGAAAACTCCTGTCATTCCTCGTTTCCAGCTCTACCAATAGTTTTCTGTTCATTATTGTTGTATTCTGTAATGTCTATATAAATCTATACTTTTTCAGTACATCCAATCCTCCAGTATGACTGACTGTGTCGGGCTATTAGGATGTGTCATTGGTTCTGTAGATAAGAAGTGGCTGTTAGGTCTGGACCGTGTCTGGGCTTTCAATAAGTCACTGGTGAATTTTGATCTTGGTCAGAGCCATAATGAAGTGGGACTCTCCAGTATTGCTGCTTTCTAGGATCTTGGGGAAGTGGTGGGTCTTACCGGTACCCTGATGACCAATCAGCATTTCCCGGCTCAGGGTAAGTGTCCATGTCTCACCTGGCTCTTCTATCGCTGCTTGAGGGACGACTCTGTGGCAGAAGGTGTGTCACTTCATCTCTTACAGTGATGACACTTTTTGGCACCTAAACTTATGGACCATCACTGACATCAATCTTAGTTTAGAAGGTCAGTTCATGGTCAGGTTAAGAAGGAGCTGCTGGATTTTAAAAGCCCTGTTTGAGTTTCTCACCGTCCTGACACTCCACACTGATACCTTTACTCTTTGGACGGATGAGTGAAAACATGATCTCTGCAGAATGAAACGGGCTTGATGTAATATCCATTCAGGATACCGAAACCTCTTGTAATGCTTATCTTTTGTAAATGCTTTCTGTACCATCTTAATTATGATGTTTGATTCTCAATACTGTGTTCTAAAAGAGTCGTATTATGGTGAAAATAACTGCAATTATCTGCAAAAATTCCGATATTTTCCTAATGATGCATCATTCTGTGTCTTAGTGGCCTGGATTTCAAGAATTGATCAGTGGCCTAACTTAAGCTACATTGTCTTTCATCTTCCGTCGTTTGAAAGTTTGGAATGTTTGGATGTTTGGAATCTTATAATTATCTGCAGTTTAATTCTCAAAGACATTTCATCCTATTCCAAAGTATTTTTTGAAGGAATTTCAATAGGAAGTGCTTAGAATAGAAAAATAATTCGTAAGAAAGCTTATTTTTAAACTGTCAGCAAGGGAATTAAATTCCATATTCTTATTTTGACCTTAATTTTTCCAAACATACCTATTTGAGTTATTCTTTTTATCTAAAGTTGTGCTCATTTTAGCAGACTGCTGGGATTGTACTTTGGGTTCATACCAGGGGCTCCATTCATTCCGCTGAAGGCGTAGTGGTCTGCCTTGGTTGTGTGTGGTAGTGCCTTTTATAGCTGGGTAAAGAGCGGCAGGGGAGAGAATGAACCTTGTCTCCTCTAATCTCCTTTAGGCATTCGTATATTTCAGTTTGTGCTCTTAGGCCATCATATAATGATTGAATATGACTGATGGCAATTTTATAAAACCCTCACCTACTCGTAATTTTGCAGACCTACTTCCAATTGACTCATTTGAATCAAAAGCTTTCTCTGCATCTAACCAAGCCAGAAAAGTTCTTGAAGTTGTTGCGTGTCACTGATATTGAAAGCTGTTCATTTTTCTTGTGCTTTCTTGTGTGGGATTCATGAGCTGTTTTGATCATAACACATCAATCCTTGCATTCTTTTAACCAGTATTGTTCATGCAGCTTATGGTCTGTTTCCCTAAGAATGGAGTTGCCTGAAAACAGTGGTGTCTCTCTCTGTCTCTGTCTCTGTCTCTCTCTCTCTCTCTCTCTCTCTCTCTCTCAATGGCCTTTTTCCTTTAATTTACCATTCTGAGTGAACATCATTTTCTTTGAATCAGGCGAATGAGGCGACTGCAGGGAGATGCCTGGCTGTTGTTTAGACAAATGTCTATAATATTTTTAGATGCCAGCTTCAGTTACTTTCCACAGATAAAGTATTGCAATTAACGGGTCCTGTATGTTTTATATAGTGCCATCTGCTTATTGCTTCAGTGGCTTGCTCATAATATATCAGTCCAGTGAATATGATCTTTTTTCCAATTCCTTTTGTGCTTTGGACATTTATTTCATCCATATTTTTCTTGTTTCTTGCTAGAGATTTGTATCCTGTTATCCTTTGGGCTTATTCTCAGTTTCACATTCAGATCAGATAGCTGTAGTCTCTTTGCTTTCTTTTTATGGGCATTAATTTCCCCTTAACTGCTTATAAAGGATGTCATATCATCTGTTGTCCCTCTTCCCCAGCATCATTCTCTCATGGAATATTCACATTTCTTGCCGCATTTCTGCCTTAAATTGCAAGATGCTCAAAGTTTACGTGCCCGAGTTTAACCTGTAGGTTGGACATCTTAACTGTTGCTTACAAGTATAGACAGCAAAACAGGCACATGGTCAGACAGTCTGCATCACTGGGTCCTGATTTGTGTCTATATGAAAATGAACAGTCAGTCTCAGACTATAGGGACTCTCCTGCCCTTAGGTAAAAGCCCCCCCAGGGGTCCTTTACCCACATTCCATCCATCAGTGTCATTAGTAATTGTATAAAGGTAGTTTTGCAACTGTTAGTGGGAAGTATCAGACGTATAGGCAAGTAGCTAGCTTCACAAACAACCATGAATGAAACCCGGAAAAATACAATCTAATTCACCAGCACCATTTTATTAGTCACAAAATGTATATCGATAAATATGGATTGTCATCTTTCAGAAATGCTCACCACATTTCCCACATTATTTTTGTATTTCTGTTGTCTGTAAACGCTGGATGTGTTCCTGGTTTCTTCTGATATTTCAATGAATACAGTTCTGGAAGTTGCTGTCACATGCACTCATAACCGGCTCCTGATGTGGTCATATGCACTGTACCTGCCTTCTCTGTACCGTATAAACAGGTTAACATTATCACCTGTATTAATTGATCGTGACCCTGATTCATTATCCGATGCAGAACTTTCCAGTCTGGCTAAATTTAGCAGTAAGCATGAGTTTGTTCAAAAAAATGCACAATTCCCCTTGGTACAATGCTTAGTTGTTTTTTGTGAGTGTTACCCAAAAACGCCAAAATCACCCAATATCACTGTGGTTAACACCACTCATCCCTACTCCGTTGTCATCTGGCTTTCTTTTTCATTTCTTTATTTCCTTTTCCCTATTTTTGTATTATTCTGTCTCAGTGATGTTGTAATATATTAATCTATCACAACACACCCATATAAAGTTCCTTGGGGTGACACTGTTGTGAAAGGTGCTATATTGAACTGAATTGAATTAATCTCTTCTAATGTCAAAATTAAGTGCAGCATATTAAACCCTGTGCAAGTCAAAAACAAAGGCAGTCTGAAAACCTTGACCCCCCAAGTTCCCACATCGGCATTTATGACAGCGAGTTTGAGGCCGTTTCGCATGATCTCTGGAGTTCAGCTTTGAGGTGAAAGCTGAGGGGAAGTCCATGTCAATGTGCTGCTGCATTTTTGCACCCTAGTGAAACAGGGAGCGATTTAATTGAAGTCATTGAGGGTCACAATTTTGTTTCTTAAGACTAAGAATAACCTAATTAGGATTTTGTTTCAGATGTATTAAAGAGAATACAACAATTTTGGCACATTCAGTGAAATTATTTTTTAGTATTTCATAATATTAAGTAAGACACTGCTAATTCTGTGGTGTTTATTTTAGTCAGTGAATAATTCTGGACCTTACCATTATTTAAGCTGCTTAGATTTCGGTTCCTGTTGTGCCCCTGCATATTTTTTCCTCCTTCTGTTAGTTATCCTGGGTAATGTCGTCATTTTTACAATGCAAGTTTGTATTCTGTTGACACAACCTGTGAGAGAGACAAAGAAATGTTTGAATTTTCTGAAAATGAATGAAGTTCAGATGTACTAACCAAGCTGCTAGTCACATAAAGATCAGGGGTCGTCTTACAGAAACTTCATATCTTAAATCTTAAGATAGGAAAAGTATAAGATCGGATTTTTCCCAGTTTGGTATTACAGAAGCAAATCCTAAATACTCAATCCGACATCAGTTGTCAACTTTTATGTCTGCTACCCAGACAACGACGCTACTTTTCTCATCCTGTAGAGCTATTTATAACATTATTTTATATTCTAATTTATTATGTAACGAGCAGACAAATTAGTAATTACTGTTGCCACCTCGGTTAAATTGCGTGACATAGCGGGCTGAGAGATTGTTGCTGTCCCCATTTCACTTTGACAATCTCCTTTAGCAGAAAAAAAAAGAATTCTTGTCTGTTGCACCACAGCTGGGAGAGACCCAATGTGCCAAGTCAGCCTTTCCAAAGATGGTCGTAGATGCTTGACTAACTGCTGTATTAAAGCCTGCAGTAGCCTGTGTCTACTAATGAGCGTTTTATCATCAAACTGCTATAAGCCTCTCAGTGAATAAGTTTCACCAGTTGACATTTTGTTGGTTGTATATGGATTAAATAAGTTTAGCTATAGCTAACACTGTGTGGTGGCCAGTGAAAGCAGGGTGGCCAGCTGTCACGCTATTTACATGGTAATATTCATCCTAAGGTTAGAAGGGTTCAAGATTTTGGGAGTTAGGAAACTTGTGTAATAAACTTTTCCTATCTTAAGTTAGGATAGGAACTTTGACTTAGGAACTGTTCATCTGTAATGACTGTTTTTTTCCCCAAATCAGGTCCTAACCCTAGTTATCATGGTTACCAAACGTTATGAAATGTCTGTAATACGGCTCCAGGGCTCTGGGTGTGCTCACTGTCACATCACCGTCATGTTGAAAGCTAATCAGCTTTTCTTCAGGAATCTCTTAGGCACCATCAAACCTCCATACTATCCTCAGCCCCCGTATTTTACAGCAGGAGTGGTGCTGTTTGAGTGACAAACAATATTTGAATTACAGCAGACATAGTGATTTGCACTGAGACCAAGGACTTCTCTCTTGCTTTTATCAGACCAGAAATCCTTCTGTCATATGACATCTGGATCTCTGGAGTGCTGTTACTACGTTGCTCAAACAAGCCTTGGCATGAGTATTTCTGAGCTGAGGTTTTCTTCTTGGCACGCTCCTGAAGAGCCTGGATTTGTGTAAAGCTTGTGATACTGCTGTCGCATGCAAAAAGCCGACGATTGCACGACACGGAAGGCCTCTGGCCACTTCAAAAAGGCTGCAGAATTTTCAGTGGCCTCAATGATCAGATCCCTTCCTGATATTTTTACCCAGTATTGTGGGCTGACATGATCTATGTTGATGTCTTGCCTTGATCAAGGATGCCCGTGACACAGTTTATTGGCACCTTTTGAAGGTACTTTTATTTTAAGGTCTTATGAAACTTTCTTATCTGTCTCTGTGAAGGAGCAGTTGCAGTTAAACATGCTTTTTAGGCTTATTAACTCTGGGAGCCTTGTGAAAAGTAGTTTGTCATACCTGAGCTTATGATGTCTTTGGGTCGTTATGGACAATGGGATGTCTTCTGTAGGGATCTCTTTAGAAGTCCCTGTTTCTTGCAGCTTTCACTGAACCTCTGGAGTATCTACAGCTCAGCTTTGGGCTCTTCTTCTTGTTGCCATGTCATCATTAGTGTACTGACTGTACAGGTTGCTGATACCTTGTAACTTCCAGCATTACGGTAGTATGAAAATGGTGTAGCCCTGGTGTGGACTCTGAGTCGCCAACAGTAAAGGGTTCATTTGTTTGTCCCACCTCAGTGATGAGCCACCTGAAACAGCATTTTCCATTCTGATATCAGAAGCTGTTGGGTTTGTTTCCTGGGACTGATGGTCTGGATCCTGTTTATTCCATACAGGTTGTATGCCTTTCTTTTAGTAGAGTGACTAGCTCATCCTCCTGCCTACTAATTTGTTATGTCTGAAGGTTATAGTACAGACTTTCAAAGGATAGATGTTTTGATCTCGGCATACCTGCAGTGTCTGGAAGTGAGTCTATATGGTCACTAGTAGTCGACATTGACTTGATGGCTTGGTGTAACTTTGCAGTCAGAATTTTCCACGTCATAGGAGGCACGCTTCTGAAGGCCTTTAATGTAGCTTGTGTTATTCTGCAGGGGGAGTGTCTTTGCTGGCTTGTTTTATAGGCCTGATGGTTTGTGGCATGCCAGGCCTGGCAAAACGTCGTTAGCAGTCCTGTGCAAAGATCTCTGCCAATGAAATGGAACGTGGAAATGAAGTTTACTGTGCTTTTACCATGTGGTTTACATGTGCTGCATCTCTGCGTCGGTGGCGTACTGTGTTTACAGCCTGGTCAGTGCGCACTCCTTTTGTCAGAGTGTAACATTATATCTATCACAGCTAATCCAATAATGATGAATGCTTTTATTGATATTTTAATAAATTAGGTACTCTGTATGTGATTCGGTAGACTTAAATGATAAACTTATAAAATGTTATTTCAAATGTTTTTTTTGCATTTTAATGCACAAAATGTTACTGCTAAATGATCTGCCTTTTCATCCAGTTGCTTATCGTGGTGGGGGGGGGGGGGTACACCCTGAATGGGATTCCAGTCGCCTTCAAACCGTACCATGCAAATTCAGCTGTATACTACCTGTGTTCATAACTCAAACTTCTGTACCAGCCTCTTTCCAAAGATAAATCGATAGATAAATCTCTGCGACTGGCTGCCATCCTCATGCAAGCCTGCCTGTTTTGTTGCCCATCCTTAATGACAGGTGACTTGCAGATAAGCAGTGTTCACACCAAGCCCACAAGATATTTGCTTTACATTAAATTCCCTCTTTCTCAGGCTTATTAACGAGCTGCTAATTGACCTTGATGCTGGGTTGATTACTGTCAGTGATTCATTACTGCACTCTGATTTTTATTTGTAGACTCAGAAGTCTCATAGGACTCGAAACTTATTGAAACCAAAATGCTGTTTTGGCATGCAGGCATTGCGTTGTGTTGATGTCTTACTACTGTGTAAGTCAATGGCCAGTCTGTTGACACTAATGGTTCTTGATGCCTAAATGAATGCAGGTAGATACTTTGGCACATGTCTGCCTGCAGGCATAACAGACGTCAACTCGCATCCCAAAAAGCGTCTGTAATGTAGAGTAGGTTTGGGGTTGGCGGATCGTGTGTGTGTGTGTGTGCTTAGTGAGCTGTTTCCCTCCTCCTGGCAGGTGGCCGAAATGCACGGGGAGCTGATCGAGTTTAACGAGAGGCTGTACCGGTCTCTGATAGCCAAGGATCACCTCATCAGCCAGATGCGGCAGGAGCTGATCGATCTGCGAGGCCTCGTGAGTCAACTGGGCCAGGCCGGGCTCTGCCTTCCTTCCCCTTCTCTCTCTCTTATCTATAGAACTATAGAATTATACCTATAGGTAAGCAACTAGGTGCAACAGCATCCTCCCATAGCGTGCTGGATTCCTCGTCCACTGAGGGATGACTTTCTTTTTGCTTCTGTTTGCCTTCAGAGATGTAGAAATACAGGTTGCTGTTGGTTGAGTACATCCTGCAGGAGTCTTGCCCTCATGTCAAAGGCTATAACATGGTTCTGCTCATTTCTAGCAAGGGCTACATGTCCTTTCTTGATGCTTGTGCTCAGCAAACCATGCTAAACACACACTAGTTAGATGCGTACTATTGACGAGGGTCTGCATGATTTTTCGCTAGATTGTATTGCCTTTAATTAAGATTGGGTAGTGTATGTCAGTTATTTTTTAATTAAGTTGAGTTTGACTTCAAGGTGTTATGGTGATAAAGCAAAGTAATTGCATTTTCTTGTTAAAGGTGATTAAGAAAGGGAGTTAGAAAGTGTGGGGGAGACTATCCACCACGGGAAATTTACGTTCTTAAGCTTTCAGATTTTGAAATTCACCATCACAAATTGCAAGTCTAGTATTGGATGTGGCTTCTCATTGGGTGTCAAAGTTGAGTTGTCCCTACAAATTTATCCTTAGGATTTGCTGGTGAACTAACTAAAAAGCTTTGACGTTACGCTGGGCCTCCTCTATAGGCTCTTATATTGTCTTTGTCTTTCCTTTTCTACTCACGTAATTGTCATGCTTGTTGTTGTTGTTGTTGTGGGCCAATGACATCTTTATTGGCTTGCCTAAAGCATGAATGCTCCTGGGAGGGGAGTTTACACTAGTTGATTATATTGACGATGATTACGTCTATTCATGTGGATAGGTATAAGGACTCTGCTTCTGATTAGATACAAGTTCATTATCCCACTAGATTAATCTTAATCAGAGTAACAAAGGAAGTCTGTGATGGTGCCTTGGTTCATTTTGCCATTTTGTGGATTAGGAGTTTCTGGGATTTCCTGTGTAGGTGACATATGGAGAATTAGGGAAAGGAAATAATGGCTGTTCATTAAGGGTGTGTTTTGTGACTTTGTTCATGTGAACCCATGTGGTGTGTGTGTGTTTTTTTAAAATATAATTTTATTTATTTATCCATCCGTGACAGAGCACAGTGGTCCAAATTCTGGTGATGGCATTTCAAACACTTCACTTCTAATACTCTGTAATGACGTCTGACATTTCTTTCCCAATCCTTTGATCCAAGGTTCCAGGTGACTTGAGTCAGACCTCCGACGATCCCAGTTTATCGGATTTCGAAACGTAAGCGGCAGCTCCCCAAACCGCCTTGGTCTGCCTTAGCCTGTTATTGTACGACTGTACGTCTTCTGCAGTCTTCCTGTCCTGACTTGAGGATAATGGATTAGGAATATCGAAAATATAAATTTGCTCATTGTAGCTGGTCTGCAAATCTGTCCATCAAGAAGTGTCGTACATTAATGCTTTTAGTGACGGTTGAGGATTATAATGATTTTCCCAAACAGATTCGGGGGGAGGGTAAGGTGTTGTATAATTCCTTGCCTTGCCAAGCCATGATGTGTCTTCCTCTGCAGTGCTCAGCGCGCTCTCATCAATGTGTGGATTCCCTCCGTGTTCCTGCGAGGACACTCCTCCAGCGCGTACCATGTTTACCAGGTAAGGCCATCGCCGTGTTGCCCCCTGGGTCACTGCCAAAGCCCCGCTGTCTAAAAGGCACTTCAGAGTCGCCATGACATCCATTAACATCATGACCTATATACTCCCTAAAACCCCGCACAGGATAAATGAGTCTTGAAAACATGTTTTCATCAAACCGACATCTATCTGTAAAAGTAAAGGGTTCAATTGCTTTCATGTTACATCTTCTCAAAGCTGGTGCTTCTTGAAAGTGGAGGCAGAGCTAAATACGTTTAAAAATGTCTATATTATTTTTCTGTCCTTCAGAAAGTTCTTAAGGATTCTTTTTGCGTGAATGCCTGTGCTGCATGACAATGAACAGAGCTTACACATGTTCAGCTCCCCTTGGAGGACCTGTACTAATGGACTGTAAATGTTTTTTTTAATAATAACTAGTGCCCTGTTCCCATACAGATACATCATTTAACACCTTCCATATTCCACTGACAGCTTTCCACTCTGTTTATACAACACGCATAAGTCCAAATATTTAAAAGCCTGTTTATATATCTTGACATTTTTGATGTCCCATCCTCAATTATTTCCATAATGAAAAACCGTTTACTGCAGGTAACTCTATTTAACAAGTGCATTCAAACATACAGTAAGTGAGTGGAATGGCCATGAAACTTTCAGTGATATTCTAATTAAAGATGAAGCCGAGGTGAGTTTCTGTGAGAGTCTGTACTTTTCGTTCTTGCTGCAAGGAGAAGTGTACAGGTTGTTTACCGTGGATTTGTAACCGTTCCTCTCGGGGTCCTTCCCAGACCATGTGCATTGTGCTGTCTTGCCTATGGCTGTGGTCACTCTCTGTCTTCCCATCATACATGGACTAGAGCACAGTTACTGGTTGCTTGTTTAGGGTTTCTGAGAAGTTGTGTGTTGCTCTGCGTATGGGAAAGGGTTCTCACTGCGTCATCCACCATTATATTGGTCTGTGCAGCCCGGAGCGTCTGTGAATGTCAGTGTGCCTGGTCTTGGTTTCCTTGTGATACAGAGATATTCACTCTCATCTCTAATTGTGCCTATATCAGCAGTCCCTGCTTTTTATGTAGCTTTATTGCTTATGAATTTTTCTGAAAATTTCTTATTGCCTCCGGTACACTGGCCAGCTGGAATCTCAAATTCAAGCTTTATATGTAAACCCTCAAGATTTATATCTTAAGTCTCTCAGTTAAGGGGGCTGATCGCAAAACTTGATCCGGTAACGCTTTACATTAACTGCGCCTTCATAATGCCTTTTTAATGGGGCAGTGAGTGAGTCAGCGGGGTAAGACTTTGTGCTCGAGATCAGAGGAGCACCAGTTCAGGTCCCAGCTTTTGCAGAAGTTATGCCCGTGGGCCCTTCAGCTAGGCCCTTAACCCCCAGCTCCAGGGGCACCACACGTTGCCTGACCCTGCACTGTGACGCCCAAGCTGTGGAGAACAAGATAGGGTAGGCGAAGAGAAGAATTCCAATGTGCCTGTACTTGTGCAAATGGCAAATAAAGGATTTATCAGAATTTTAGTTAGCTCATTCATACTACATTCAGTGGACCTTCATAATGCATTCATAATGCATCCCTAGAACATTGATAAGCCACAAAACATTAACATCCAAACATACCTTAACAGCTTTATCATACATTAATAACAAACATTAGAATGGTATAATGTTTATTAATATATATTACAACTGTTAAGGTATGTTAGGATGTTAAGGTGTACTTACATACTGCTTGTCAATGTTCCATGAAGGCATAAGAATGTGCAGTTAATGTAAAGTGTTACCCTTGATCTTGACTTTTTACAGTAACCTTTTGTTCTAGTTCCCTTTTCAATTTTCCTCCTTATTTTGTAAAGTAGCCTTTTAAAATAGCACTGTGTATGCATTTTAGTGTTTCCCATGGTAAAACGTAATAGGGGAAGTTTCTACACGCTGATCGGGCCTGACATCGTAGGCCATGCTGGCTATAAGCTAAAACACATTCTGTGAAGAAATTGTCTGTTAAGCGAGCGGCAAATTGATGTTTATTCAAAATTTACCTTCCCCAGAGAAGCACAAGGATGTGTTTGTGCTGCATGAATGTTTCAGTATTCAGTTTTTTAGGTAAATGATTTCAGTCAGTCCATGACTGAGAGGCAGATGACCCGCAAGCCCCCAGTCTGTCCCCTTCCTCGCTCGTCCTGTTGACATTGGTCTAGGATCGCCACTGGCTGCACGTTTCAGTGCCAATAGATGCCGTGCCGAGCGGCTGAGCTCAGGTGTCGCCGCCGCGAAGCACCGTGAATCGCTGTTACTCCCACCTTGGCGTGTCCTGAACAAAGAAACCTCTGTGCGTCGTCAACGCGTGTGGGACACATGGTTCATTTACAGGCCGGTTCAGTCTTAAATAGATGGACGTACCCTTAACAAGTAAGCCCCCCTAGGAAAGGGCTCATTTGGTATTCCGTTTTAGGGTTGGTTTAGCTGGGGAAACATATCTGTTGTCTCTCAGTGAGAAATGAGAGGCTCAGAAGGAGCTTCTACCCTCAAGCCATCCGATTACTTAACACCTAATCGGCAGTAATAATTTTACACTCGCTCCTTACTCTTGCACTATGTACTAAATCGGAGCCCTGTTGCACATCTGTTTTTTGCTTCTTCTTTCTTTTCGGTATAACTTTACTGTTCCTTATTTATTATATATTTATTATATTGTTACTTTTATGTCTTATTGCTTTTACTATTTTTATGATGTCAGAGCTGACCACCTTACATTTTACTGGGAATTATAGTTGGACTGCGTATTTTGCGTGTGAACGACAACCTTTGAATCCTTGAACTTTGACCTTGGGTTATATTAAGGTTATATTAAGGTTTCTTTTGCTCCATATTATTTGGTTTTATTTTAGTTCTTTATAGCTAATAACAGCCAGTTACCGCCATCTTTTCCCACTGTTCTTGTCTTGTTAAGATGAACCATATGTGCTTCTTGCTCGGCCAGGTCTTTCTTCTGCATCCTCGTGGATACCTTAACTTTAGGCGCAGGGTTTCCGTGGAGCACTTGCGTAAAAGGAGGTCTTTGCTGACGTGAGTGAGATAAGTGAAGGGGGGCCGGACGGCGTGTGAGCAGGGGTGTTCGGTGCTGCTGATGTTAAACGCTGCATGTTCTTGGACTTGGCACACATCCTTCAAAAATGTCACAGAATATGCTAATGAATCCATTTAGAACCTGTTCTGGATTGCTGTTAATCATCCGTAACAATAAAAATGAAGTAGGCGAGGGACCGTGTATGCAAAGCAGCCAGAAAAGATGTTTTAGTTTTACTCATTACTCCGAAGTACCAGTGCAACTTCTAAATCCTAGATTTGGCTGCATTATTGCCTTCGCACTTTATGAAGCTTGTATGACATTTATTCCTGCATCCAGGCTAGTCTGATGCCCCGGTGATGTGAAGACCGTGTTGGTACATGTGGTGATACGGAGAGGCTGAGCAAGGGCCTCGGTCGTGCCTCGGTTTCTAACTCACGAGGCACATGAGAGTAACTGTGTACCTGGGTCACATTTAAGCTACCTGTCACCTTCGCTGTCCTCCATCCCATCAGACATGCATCTCTGTGTGACTTCCCACAATGGCATGATTCCTTGTTCAGCTCTCAAGACAGGGCTGCTGATGTGCTTACCTGAATTCCCATGAATGAGTCACATGCAAAGGACATTACCAATGCCATGTCCTTCTAGTTCGTGGTTAAATATGGGAGTATATTCTAGAATTTAGTGGTAAATTTACATCTGAGGTTCACCATCTTGCTTACAAACCATTATGTGTATATATCTGCAGTAGGCTGTTCTATAGTCAGTCATTTTAATTATACCTCCTACATGTATTTTTTTCGAGCCAGTGACCTGTTCCTACAATCTCTGGGGTTCCCTGGGGTAATCGCATGTTTTTGGGTTCGCATGACAGCGTGTGCTACTGCAGTGCCAAACACGCCCCCTGCTGAATGTCCCTCCTCTACAGCAGTCTTCCTGGGTGGAGGAGGGACATGAGTAGTCATGATGTCACTCCTGTCGAGCCCTTGGGAGCCACCGTCTGCTGCTCCCCCAGTCACTGTGCTGTGCTCTGGCACCGTGCCGCTCTCAGACCAGTAATACAGTGCTTGTTGCTTGTCAGCAGATTCTGGCACTCCAGATATGCATGGCTGTAAAGATCAGTGAGAAAGAGGCCATAGTGACCAGGATCAACTGCCATAAGCTGGTGCACTGATGATGCAGATCCATTTCACTCTTTAACTGGGACTTGACAGATTCCCGTGTTGAATATATAATATGAAGAGCACCTCTGGAATTCTAGCTGTTCGTGTGTTCGGTGTTAAACATCCCAAAAGTGCACTTGGCTGGGTGTCTGTTTAAATTTCACAGAATGTCGGCAGTGTTTTCGTCCTGATAGTAAACAGCCTTTCCAGAGTGGCTGTCCTTGATGATACTTAAGTAAGCTTGAAGCAGTGCCGCCTGCAGAATCGTGGCTTTGCCTATAAAAAGCGCTCAGTGCCGTCCATGTGAGCAAATACTCTCTGACCTGCTTCGGTAGAGTGAGTACTTTTAGGAGGATAGATGAGCTACAGGTTAGTATTTCTTGAAGTTTTACTACATGGTATAATAATGCTGCGTAAACTTACAACAGCCATATTGGCTAGAAAAGTAAGAGAAAAGTAAGGGCTAAGATTTCTGATCGTACTCCTAATATTGCAATGTTGCTATATTTCATATTTATCAAAGTGCGGCGATTAGGGTTAATATTAATTTCTATGAGAGAACAGATTCTCTAAGATCTTACTGATGAGGAACAGTCACTACTAGAAAACTTCATGCAAATCATTCTTAAGACTGATTGGAGAAGTTTGTATTTTTAGCTGCTCAGGGAGGTGGTGTAGAGCTGCTTCTAGCAGCTACGTGAGCTGATGTCTTGTTCAGCAGTGGGTATCGACCTTAGCGATGCCTTTAATCTGTTTGTTTCGCACTTAAGTGTCTTGCTCATGTAGCCTTCTTTGTTGTCCTACCAGTGGTGTCTATCACTCCCTCTAATGAACACCCTGCTTCGGCCCGCATAATAATCACCTCCCTGTCGTGCACCACTGCCTAAACAGATGCGGACTTACACCATTCATTAAGCCACCTACTCAGACCTAAGGATTGGGAATTTGCTCACCCTGAAATGCTTGGCCATACATTGACTTTCTTTCTGCTAAATTAAATTGGCCTGTCATGCCTCACAGAGCTAACTGTTCTCAACAAGCCCTCCAGTGTAGGATGCTAACCATGCAGGTCATCTACAGTATATGGGGCAGCAGCTGAAATGCTTCTCAGTACCGTGTGACAACTCCGTAACCCAAAGTGGCCTAATGTTTAATTATAATACAGACATAATCTTTAGGACAGAGAATGATTAGGATACAGTGAGCCTCGGCAGTTTTAGGGTTAACTTATTCTACCTAAAATAAACTTTACAGCTAAAGTAAGCAACTAAAAATATGTAGCATTCAGATCTTTCCCTGTGTTGGCAGTTTTCATTATTGACTGTGTTGGTTAATTTTATATTATGTTGATTAGAAAGTTAAAGATCCCACGACCCTGTTCTAGGTAAATGTAGGATGGATGGATCAATGGATGATTGAGTCAAACCTTTCAAATAATCCTATTATTCATGACATTGACTGTGAGTTCATAGTTAAACTGCACATCAGAACAAAAATATGTACAAATACTGGCGATGTGTGACAATATCTGAATGTTGTTCCTGAACATTTTGTGGCAGTCATTTGCTGGATACTGTCATGCATGTGTGGTCAGATTGACATGGAGATGGGGGAAAAAAATGAATGAACGACTGCGTATATTAGACTCTTCATAGACTTCTAGTACAAATCAGAAAACAAATTTCTTCATGATGTAAGAAAGTGAAATTTTTCTGAAAACTAGAGTCTTTTCTTTTGAGGCCTATGTGTGTAGTTTCCTTTGAATGTTTATGAAACTGTCAAATATTGGGGGGAAAAAACAACAATTTGGTTGCAATTCCTTAAATAGATGTGAATGTTTTTAGGCAAGAAACTCTGTCTCTGAAGTTAAAAAAATGTTTGGTCATGTGGTAGTAAGTATGAATATTTATTTGGTCTTTGTTTTGCCTTGCTATTTTGTGAAATTCAAATGTTCATTTACATTGTTCTTAATTTAGCAGATGTTTTCATCCAAAAGTGATGTACATTCTTTCAGTTAGCAGGGTGAGCCGGTCCCTGGAGCTGGGGGTTAAGGGCCTTGCTCAAGGGCCCAATGGTGAAATCACTCTGCTGAGTTTGCAGTTTGAACCTGCCACCATCTGATTACAGACACAGCATCCTAACCCACTGAGCCGCACACTGCCCTCCACATCGTGCCATCACCAGTATCTATAATCTTGCAACATCATTTAACCTTTATAATCCCTAATTTACCTAATAGCAACCACACCACATTAGCATAAAGGTAATCACATTGTAATTCAGTATAATGTAATTGAACATTTCAAAATAGTTTATGAACAGACTAATTTTTGTTTCGTAAGCCATTTGAAATGTTCATGTAGCAGGCATAGCTCTGCTGAGTCCGACGAAGTTATCTTCCTGACCTGTGTGAATCACTAAGGAGATTGAAAATGCCCGATAAGAGAAGGTCCTGGTATGAACAAGAAGCTTTAGGTCTTATCTCACTTTGCTCTCTGCATGTATAGATACCTGCTTTTCTGCTATCCAAGGCCCCTTACAGCAGATTATCCCCTCCACATGGTGCCTGACGCCTCAGAATTGTCTCTCTTCCCCATCCCTTTCAGACAGCTTCCTCTTCTGTCCACAGTTACTCCTGTTGGATGTGGTCCATCGTAAATGGTGGTATGCCAACATTACCCTGAATACTATGGCTCTCGATACACCACAAAGACTTGCTGTCCTGGTCACAGACGCGCCAGCGAGATGCACACCAACAATCTATCCTCTTCTGAACACTGACGTGTCTCCCGTTACATTGTGTGGATTGCAATATTTTATGTATAGCTGTGGTATTGCTCTGCTAATTCAACTTTCACACTCTGCTCTTACTGATGAAGTGTGCAATCGGTGTTGATTGTCGTGAAAGATATAGGCGTGAAACTTCGAATACTATTTTGACTAGTATTTCAGTTTCATTGTCCAACCCCTGTATGTCCGTTTAGTAGTGATAGTGGTAAGATAAGTTAAAGCAGGTCTTGTGAGGCAGTGACTTGGAGTAGCCTGCTGTTCCCCTGACTCTGGACTCTCCCGTAACCTGTGAACTCTGGGCAGACACAATACACGTGGGATTCTTCTTAATGCCTGCTTCTCAGAACCATTGATGGTGTACTCTGCTGAACTTCATCTTAATCATGGTCAGCTTAACAGCAGGTTGCCTTTGGGGAACAAGCGTGTTGTTAGTTTCACCAACAAAGTCATCATTCTTTGTGCTCCTGTGGGGAGTATTTTTCGTATCCAATCGTCCTTATAAATTGGATGGTTAGTTGCATCAGACTACCGTGGCACTGAAGTGTGAAACACTCGAACAAAGAGAGAACACGAAAACAAAAACTTGCAGCTCTGAAGTGCAAAACACAAACGCACAAAAAGAAATGGCGAAAGAACAAAAAGGAGCAGTCCTGAGGTGCAAATCCAGCCGGTAAATTATGGAAATGCGGCATCAGCTACGCCATCTTTGGTGTCTCGGTAGTTTCAGGAAGACTTGAGGAATGACCGCTGTCATGCGAAATCTCATCCCTGAATATGTTTTATTAGATTTATAAACTATAGCAATATGTTTTACTTACGTTTAAGATTATGTTTATCTTGATAAATCGATGATAATAGGTATTTTGCTTTACCAGTGTACATTTGATTGCATTTCCGTAATTTACCGGCTGGATTTGCACCTCAGGACTGCTCCTTTTTGTTTTTTCGCCATTTCTTTTGTTCTTTTCCGTTTGTGTTTTGCACTTCAGAGCTGCAAGTTTTTGTTTTCTTGTTTTCTCTTAGTTTGTTTTCGTGTCTTGCACTTCAGTTCCACCATAATCAGACGGTGTGCAGTAGAAGCTTCTCCGAAAGCCCTGCCCTCAGGTCTCTGTGTGCTGGCCATCTGCTCTAACATCTTAAGTGCCATCTCTGTGGGGCTGGCTGAGGCTCACTGGCAAATAAGAGTCTCAGAAACACTATCTAGCTGAATCAGAGCCTCTGTAATGACTCTACATCCCTCCTCCTCTGCTTTCCCGTTGTGTGAGGCCTGATTTTGTTCTTCATACCAAAAGAGTTTATCCAATCACCATATTTTTCAAAGTGACTACTCAAAAACTACTGGTTATACACCTGAAATTAGTGTTAGAGTTGTTTGGATTAACGTTTATTAAACAGGTCCTTTTATCCAAAGATATGTACAGTTGAAACAGCAGGGTCTTGCTCAAATGCACAATAGTGAAATCACTCTGCCAACTACAGGATTTGAACCATCGACCTTTTGGTCACAGGTGCAGCGTTCTAACCCTCAGAGCCACATACGTCCCCAAAGGATACGGTGAAATGTAACTTCTGAGTGAGACTACTAAAGGATCTTAGTGAGGTTGGTGTCAGTGTGGGTGATATCAGTATGTCACTAGTGGATATGTGTGTGGGCATTTCGATTCCGTTTGGACACACGTGTCTTTCAGTTTCTGTCACCAGAAGGATGCTGGTATAGGCACTGTTCATCTCTCTCCGTGTGAGACCAGCAGGCCCTGTCAAAGACAGGATGGCATAGGGTTTGTGGGCTGAGAAATCGCCTGCAAACAGCTGGCTATGACAGTTTCTTCTTGAACATCACTGATTTTCTCGGCAATAAGTATCGATACATTAATTCCCCCCACTTCATTCTGTCCGGTGTCTTATAAAAGAAGAACAATATTTGCTCAGCATTCAAGATGAAATGGTATTTCTCTGTATTATTGGTTGTAGGACATCTCAGTCTCCACAGCCTTGATAAAAGACAAGGTATTGCTGAAATGACATGGTCTTACACTGAATTTTCCTATAGCAGAATCTAAACACACTGGTATAATTTCTGCCTAAATGCCGCAATTTACCAAGATCCAAAAATTCATGTTCAATTCATTCTGCATTGTCACTGAATGTCTGTAGGTGATGTGTATAAAAGCACATATGTGGACTACTCCCTATGTAAAATTCAGTTCATGTAATAAAAGCATAAAATACAAACTGCTGATACAAGCACTCCTCATTTAGTGACCGAGTTCTATTCCAACAATAACGTTGAAAATCACGGTAGCCTAGGCGTGACCACGACTGTGCTTACCACTTTAATTCAGCCTTCCATGCATAGTTTCTTTTATTCTTCATGAAGTGTACATTTCTTATATATTCTACTTCAAAAATCACTCTCAATCCAGTTTACCTTGCTGTCAGGCGCACAAAATTTGGTCATAAATATGTGCATTGGTCGAAAAATGAATTTTTTATTGTATCGCATTTGCAAATGGTTACTGAGGTAGTCACTAAACAAGAGTGGTTGTACTGCATATAATAGTTAGTTACGTATGTGGATGCAAGCAAGCAGGTAAAGTCTATTTATATAGTGCCTTTCTCAAACATATTCACAAAGTGCTGTACGATTTTAAAACCAGACTTACAATATGACAACAAAATGACAAGGCAACACAATACGATAAATATATACTATAAATCTATAAGAAAAGACAATCCGATAAAACTAAACAGTAAGAGGAGACCGGGCCTTCTTTGTCCTGGCCCCAAAGCCGTGGAATGGCTTTGAATCTTAGGATGGCTCTTTAACTGCCTGTTTTTAAATCCCGTCTTAAAACATACCTTTATTCCTTGGTTTTTCATTCATTTTAACAGCTGTTTGTTCCCCCCCCTTCTCTTTGTATTTTCTTTGTATTGTCTTTTATTCTTTTGCTTCATTTGTCATTTAAATTCTTATTTTTATGTAGTTCTCTCTTATCGTGTTGTTTGGTATATTGTTTGTATGGCACTTTGGGTTCAACTCCTGTTGTTTTAAAATTGCTCTATAAATAAATATTGAGTGAAATGATACGATAAAATGGTACAATAAAGCATAACACACTTGGCAACAGTCAAGTTGCTATAGTAAAATCACAGTTATACGCAATCTAAGCACATACCTGTCTGAACATGTGAGCTATTAAATGTTTTGAGCCTTTAAATGTATGTAAGCGCAGAAATTTCTGGAGCCCAATGCCGCTAACATGGCGCATCCCCTGTCATATTAGATTGCAGCCTGACAGCCGGCCCTGGAGGACCTTCAAGAGGGAAGCTGATTAGTTGTTTCCTGTTGGGAGGGTGTAGAAGATGGCTCTCCGCTGGCTTCCTCCCTCAGACAGAAGGGGTTAGACTGAAGCTTTTATCGCAGCCAGGGGTCTGCAATCAACCAGAGCTGTAAATTGACACACGCGAGACCCTCTGTCATATTCCGGTGACTGAAAGGAGTTGCTATGGCTCCCCCGCCCCGTCACGGAAAGGGGACTTTATGATTATGTATTTTTAGATAAATCAGCTGTATATAGATGTATTTTTATCCCCTCTTTCTCTTCCAGGCCGGTGGGATGTCTTTTTCTGAGAGTTTAATGAGCATTTCTAATATCGAGCATCATTGCAGAGTCATAGAATCTCAACAGATAGATTGAAATGACTGAGGAAAGATGCAGGTCTGAGCTCCAGGCCAGCTGGGTTTGTTGATGACTCTCTGAGAAGGTTTTCTTCGGCCCATGGGTGGTCTGGGGATGGAAGGTTTTACTGACACGTGCAATTGGATCCTTCTGCTCCGCCTATGTGTGTATTAGTCTATACAAACATATATATATATATATATATATATATATATGCAGAGTATAGTGAAAATCAGGACTGCAGGCTGGTTTCTGTTTATACATAGAGTGGTTAATTTGCATTTATATGCTTACAGATAAACACTATGACCCTGAGAGGCCGCTGTATCGCAGGGGGCAGCATGGTCCCCTTACTGCGTCCGGCTGTGCCGAGAGCATGTGACCCGCCATTGCTGCTCAGGGCAGTATGTAGTGTTTCCGCCGTGGTGTGTTGCATGCCTGGTGTCACACATACGCCCCCCATCCCCCTGACAGGGCCATCTGCCCCGGGATAGGCACAGAGGAGTGGGAGCTTGCCGAAGACTCGATGGGAAGTCGGGCTTGGCTGTGGTGCATGTCGACATTTAACACCTCTCCATATTTTGCCATTCTGAAAGAATGCGACATTTCATAAATCTGCCTGGCTAATTGTGGGTATGGTCCCGTTCTGATCTTTTCACTCAGGCGGGTGTCTGCATTGAAGATGACGGGGCTGGGCTTCTGTATTGTCCATCTGATGATGGCAGGGCGGTGTCATTACCTGCGTCTTGCATGGATTGAGGCAGCAGCAGCTGTATCATACGCAGATTAAAGGACGGGTTGAAACGATATTCATTAGCAAGCTTGTAATTGATATGGAAGTGGTTGAGAAATGAAGTGAAATGAAGTGAACTTAACCTGATCTTCAAAGACGGGCAGCATATTACAGAGCGAGCCTTACGATCGAAGTGTGAAATCACAGAAGAGCAGGAGGGCTGTGGGGAACGTGTGCAGCTGGGACAGCTGGGGGCGGCGAGCATGTTTATTGCCCTCTCGTCTCAGAGAGAATGCTGGTGCCCAACATTATTATTATTATTATTGTTGTTGTAACTATTGTTATTCGTTCTTCCTTTCTGTCTTCTTCCTTCTTCCTTTCTTTCTTCTTCCTTCTTCCTTTCTTCTTTCTTGTTCTTTCTTCCTTCACTTGTTCTTCTTTCTTCTTTGCCCTTCAATGTGTTGGCGCCCCGTCCTAGGACCCCTGCGGCCATGCATGGAACATGCATGTCCTCTTCTTCTTTAGCTCCCAGATGTTAGTTTATATCTGTAATTTTTCACGTTTCTCTACTTTTATATTAAACATAACCACATTTATGCATCCATTATATGGTTATATCCATCCATCCATCCATCCATCCATTCATCAATCCATCTTCAGACCTCTTGCATTATCACACATACTTGCTTCTTACACTAAATGGATTACTTTGGAAGGGAAATTGGCAGAGCCTAGTGTAGACTGGTGTATTAAAGTGTTGCGACCATTTGGATCAATAACAGAGATGTAGCATCTTGTCCTTCTGGCTGTGAAAGTCCCTGAGGGAAGATGGAGAAGCTTTATTACACTTCACATCGCTGCGAGAAAATGACCGGGCCTCTGTGAGCTGTGAGAAATGATGTCCAAAATGAAATGACAGTCCCAGCTTCAGCCTGGAGTTTCAGCAGTTTTTCCACTGGTGTGGGTCCATGGTATTGGTTATTTTGGTGCAGAATAGCCCTCATAATATCTACCAAGGCTGGTTTCTTCACACGGGCGCTGGAGCTGGTTTTAAGCCTCTACACCAGGTTACATGGAACTGTTGGCAGGCTCAAGTTAATCAAAGGAGGAAAAATAATTAAGATATTACTATGCCGTCAATCACTGAAAATTAATATTATTCTCTTCAGGCAAAGTCAGGCAATTGAGGTCTAACATTCACTCTTGAAATGACCATAACTGATTTTTCTAAATGCCTTTCCTTATGGAATAAAATAATGAACGAAGACATAACAAGAAAAAGTAAATACTGACTGTTTTAGGTACCGGCATCCCTGTGTGTTATTTTGGCGCTTCTAGCAGCTAGCATCTGCCTGCCATTGACACCTACATGCCTGATATAACTTACAACACCCTGTAAAGTGTATGATGTTTTTCAGGCTTTTGCTGCTGTAGTCTTTATTTAGCTGACATGACGTAAAATGTGTCTTCCTGGGAAAACTACAATTTTTTTTTGAATGGGCCGCAGTTAGTGCAGGAAGGCAGGATTTCACACAAAAGTTTGCACAGGATCTGCTGTAACAGAATTGAAATGCAATTTGTTAATCTAAAATATAAATTAATAGAGTAAATAAGCTCAAAAAATGGCATGTATCAGGTAATGGGTAATATTAAGCAAAAGGTTTCTAAAACTTTTTTCAGAATCCATTCTGGCATATCTCCATAAATAAATGTATTATCTTAATAAATTAGATTTTAAAGTATTATTAAGGGGGCAGCTTGGCAGGGATAAAACAGCTACCTCACACCTCCATGGTTGGTGGTTCAAATCTGTCCTCTGCCCCCTTGTGCGTGAAGTTTGCAGGTTTTTCTTGTGTTGCACAGTTTTTATCCCTCAGTTCAGAACATAGCCCTGCCTTGAGAGACCACTTACCCGGTACTGGTTTGGGAGGGAGGGAGGGATGGCTGGACGGACGGGGAGGGGGCTGGGATTCTACGTTAAACTGTAAATGCCCCCCTCCCTTCTGCATCAAGACCCAAGCTACAGATCAGAAGCTATAAAGTTACTGCCTTTTTTCCCCCCTCAGATGTAGAAGTCTTTAGACAATCCTCCTCATCACGTCGCACCCTGCCGGAGTTTGGGCCATGTGATTATAAACAAACAATGAAGCCGTGACTGGTTTCTGAGAAACCCTTGGTCTTCAAGGTTAATTTGGTAGTTTGGGTAGAATCGTGGCCCTCCTGATGTAGTGTGATGTAAATGTAAAGTGCTATTCTGCAGATGGGCAAAATTGCTCTCTCTGGACCAGTGTTAGTTGGATGCCATAACAACAAAGAGAAGAGTACCAGTTAAATGACATAACCCTGGGTTGTCTCTTGTTAAGCAGTTCCATGGTAAAGCGTACAAAAGCAATGGAGGAATTATAGCTAAAATACACAATAGTACGCAATAACTTGAGTCATCTAATGGTTGGCTGTTTGTTTGTTTATTTATTGTTTAGCTTTTTGGCCGTGTGTCTCTCCCTTCTCCTGACACGCGGCCGTAGTCGTAGCCTCCTGCTGGTGCTCCTTTACCGCCGTCGGTCTCCACCAGGTCACCTTGATAGTGGCCTTTCGCACTAATGAGCTAAATCAAAGGGGATCATTGCAGTGCCATCACTGAGCCTGTAATTCTGGGCCACCCGCTCCCGCATAAGGACATTAGGCTTGTCGTCGTGGTTATTATTAATATTAATGAGCAGTGTTTGCATGCTTTCCTATCTAATAGTTGTATGAATGAAAAGCGAAGGATATCTTGGGGGTCTCAGGAGGTTCATCCCACACAAGGCGACATTCCACCTCAGGCATATTTATTTCAGGGAGGTGGATGAGGGACAGCCGGGGTGGGGGGGGGCTGGCTAGGCTTGAGCAGTGTACTGTGTATTGCGGTATTTTCTTTTAAAATACTATTACAATACCACAGTACGTCTGGACGATATGGCAGAATTAAAAATGGCATACCTCCGAAGTCTAGTGCCAGCTGGGGGGGGTGGCTGTTAGTAAGACCGGGGGTTAGAGGGTGGCTGTAAAATTTAGAGGCAAGGTTGTGCCAGTAGAAGTTCTTGCCAGAAAGTTACATTTCTGGGCACATCATTCGCGGGTGGCAGGGAGCTGCTGTCAATTTGCAGAGACTCTCGGAACTTCCAGGAGAGATGGGACGTCTGCATGAGAGTCCAATCAGGACATCGGATAGTTGAGGATGTAGGAAACCAGTAACATCCAAAAGCTGTGCTTGACAGTACTTTACTACATCCTGGCTGAGACTCGCTGGTGTTTCCTGCTGAGCATAGCCGAGCAGCGCTGCTGTGAGTCAGAAGGCCTTTCGCGTCCTCAGAGACCAAGCAGACGACATCTGCACGGCCTGCAGCTCAGATTGACCGTCATTCTTCTCCTACCAGCAGAACTAGTGATATCAAAGCCACTAGGCCAGCATGATAGTCTTCCCCACCCGTCTGACTTATCAGTGAGTCTTTTGAAATTTGCAGTTCAGCTGCGTTACCTTCCCTGAACAGCCCCTCCTTGATCTAGGGTCAGGTGGGTCAGCCATCTTTGGTTCTGAGTCCTCTGATAATGAGTAGATAATCATTTTGTACTTTGAAGAAGAGCCTAACCCATTTTATTCACTTTAGGCAATGTAAAATGCTTTCTTAGGTGCCCCCCTCCATTTCTTTTAAAAGTACATTCACACTTAATGCCCCTCCCAGAGTTTATGGCTTGTCCTCCTCTGAGTAATTATAGGTCCTATAAAAACGGTTTTCAAAAGGCAGTACAACCCTGAATCGAAGCAGGCTTTCCATCCTGTGGACTGCACAGTAATGTCATTACTGTTGGGCCCTTCAGCAAGGCCTTAAACCCCAAGAATCTTTTCTTATCGTTAGTGTCAGATCATGTGAAGATTATTATTAGTATTATTTTATTTTTTTCATGATGGGATACCTGCTGTCCTCATTGTAGATAGAATTTTCAGCCTCCTGAGAGGTTGTCGATACCTCTGACTGGCTGTTAGGCAGCAGGATCATTCCCTGTGCTGTAACATTTCTTTCCCACTGAAGGCACATTGCGTTTTTCTGGAAAGGACTCTCATGTCCCTGTCATCTGGACATGTCGAAGTAGAAAATGATTGTCAAATCGACTGACATCTTCTTGAAATTGTGCTGAATTGTAGATGTTTGGAATAAAGAAATGGGCATTGACTATGCATTACTTAAAGAAAGAATTAATTGAATATATCTCCATCTGTTTATCATCTGGGAATGTTTGTCTCGAATCTGTGCGCTGCGGATGCATTGAGCGCGGCCGGATGAGTCGCGCATTTTCGTTTCAGTGGTTTCGTTTCACTTGGTTTTGTTTGCTTGCTTCGCTGTTCTCAGGTCTACATCAGGATCCTGGATAATGAGTGGAATGTGTACCGGAGATACGCCGAGTTTCGGGACCTGCACAGCCGCCTCCGAGCCAAGTACCCCCAAGTCGACTCCTTCAGCTTTCCCCCCAAGAAGGCCATAGGAAATAAGGTACTGCAGGGAAGCGCCCCGGGCTATATGGCTGACGTACAGCAAGCGCTCCTGTCACTGCCTCATAGTGCTTACACAAACACAGCGGAAACCCTAATATGGGTATTTCAAAAACAAAAAAATGTATGATGATCTTTATTTCATGATCTCTAAGTGAGACCCACCTGGAAACCTTGTTTGTTACGGTAAGAGATGATTAAATCACTGTCAGTCAGTTGAAAATCGGTTATATTTATGCTGCTTTCATAGAGGACAGCTTTTTAAGTAACAGCAGATTTACAAAACGGGGATGTAGGTCCCACTGATACATAATATCATATCTTTTAACCTCCACTGAGGTGAAGTGAGAATATCACATTTTATTGAATTTGTTTAATAAAAAAAAAAAAAGTGAAGAACTTCACTATGCTGTGCATGATATTCTCTGGTGCGTTTTTTTGTTTTTACATGAATGTAATATCCAGGGCTTTCATCTTCCAGTGTTCTTAAGAGCATCACCAAGCACTGCTGGCTACCCAGTGATTTATATAGAAATGATCTCCGGAATGTCACAGGAACTTTCAGAAGTCAAATCACTCTTCGGAGGTGGATAAATTTCAGTTGTGAAAAAATAATTCCTGCCTTGTGCACAGACCAGTGAAACAAAGATTCTGCTCGCTTTTTAAGACGTTAGAAACCAAGCATACATCTTCTTTTCGACCACGTGAAGTTATGTGTGCTCTGTATTAACTTGAAATTTGTCTAAAAGGGTATGTGGTCCCGTGAGCCCTGCTCTTGATAAAAGGCAGGTCCCTTGGAAGCTCGGAACACTGCCAGCGTTGGGCTCATTTCAGGCATTAATTGTTGTAATTATTGCTATTGTTAATTTACCTAGTGTACATATGATTATAGCACATGCGTTTTTAATCACAAGCCTGAAATGCAGATATAAGTTGTTTTTTCTCACAGTATTCTTATTTTTAGTGTCCAGATTTTATTCATTCTAACACCATTTTTACATAAAAAAACTGATAGAAATTAATTTAGCATGTCTGTATTTAGCATTTTGATTTAGAACGTGACTCATTTTACAGAGATGATAAAAATGCCCCTTTGCCCTGAGAAGTGGGGAGTTGCTCTTCTTCCAGACTGGCTGTGTGGACCCGTAGCTGAGAGAAGTTTACAGACTCTTCCTCTTGGCTTCTGAAATCACTCCTTGCAGCCATATTTTATAGTTATTTCTCTCCTTTTTTGAATTCATAAGCCCAAAAACTGATAGGCCATAGCATAGTAAGCCACTGAAGACCTCTCCAACAGCTTGTTATGGAAACAGTTTAAATTTAAATACCAGTTTTAAGTCAGTGCAGGTGCAGCTGACAGTTTACAGTTCAGCTACATAGATTTTTTATTTATACCTGTAATCAAGAGGCGACGTGATAGATATGATATGATAGTCTGTGCCAGCACCTGTCTGCTCATTTAATGTCTTGCAACATATCCTGCAAAGTAGTTAATTAATTTGGTCCATGGAAATCCGTGATGAGCCATTAAACTGTTATTCTCACTGTGACGGAGTACGGGAGTGAATGCTTACACTTGTTTTGCTTTTTCTGGGGCTTGGAAGAGCATGTTCTGTCACCTGGATTCGCGAGATACATTATTAGACACCAATCTATTGGCCATAAACACAGTGACGGCATCTGCAACCAACCTGCAGTACCTGATCGAACCACTAGGGTGTCACCCAGTCAGCATCACATGCACACCACCAAGGCAGATCGGCAGTTCCCCGCTCCTCTTGATTCACACAATCCCTCATGTTACCTTCCTTGCTTAATGCTTTTGTGTCTGCCTCGTTTGATTAATAAGTGAACGCCTACAGAAGATGTTTGACTTCAAAACTGTGTAGCCGTGCTAATTTTGTCCATAAAAGCCTCTGGCATGACCAGACGTCAGATCGTGTATCTAACGCGATTAGCATTAGCTGTCTGATATGTCTGACATTTGCACGGAAAAGCCGTATGCTGACGCTCATCTGTCTTTTCAATGGAACGCAGATAATTGCTCGCTTCTAAGAAGTGTGAAGAGTTAGACAGTATTTTTTAATAAATCGAGCTAGTGTATAGAGTATGTACCATTTTCAGGCTTTCTTCAGCATACACTTTCCTTCACCTGGTTATTGTCCTGGGGAAAATGGCGCAGTGGGCACTGAGAGCCGTGTGTTTCTCCCGCTGACATCGTCACGCCTGACTGATTGTGAGGGCCCTGCCTTTCAGGACGGCCCTTTGTGCTTCCTGCTTACGTCGGCCTTTTTTAGCCCCATTGTGAGGAGAAGCAGACAGGAAGATTTTAAAGGAGCTTTGTTTGGCACATATGAACCTGCAGAACACTGCCTTACCCAAGTATCCCGCTTGCTGTGCTCAGGTGCCATTATATGAGATCGCGGTCACATGATCAACAACTGCAAATAGGCAGTCAGAATCATTATAGTAAGAATGAAGGATGAAGGATACCGCCGAGAGGGTGAGAGAGGCATGGAAGGGAGGGATTGATGGATAATAAAGTATCAGTAGGCTAGCTGTGATAAGCTGAAGGTGAATAATGTGTTTCTGATATCTGTATGTTTAGGTCAGTGTGGGCAGGGCTGGATATGGATTACTTTTAGTTTTTTGAACAATATTCAAATAGCATAACTACAGTGTTTTGATTGTGATCCTCTACCCCTCGTATAACAGTGCTTTTGCTTTAAATTTAGCATAAATCTGATAACAGCATTTTTTTTTTGTTACATTTCCCTCAGCACTAAATGAACACAGAAGGTTGTTTGCTAATGTTTCCCTGAGATTTAAGGAAAAGCAGATGCCCATTTTATGTCTTAATAAAGAGAGAATTTATAGGATCTGGCATGAAGATATCGATGGAGAAAAGGCGAATTGCAGACTGTTGAAACCAAAACAGCCGCTGCTGTTTATCGGCGCTGAGAGTTAATTCTGCAAAAAAAGTACTTTTTTGCATTAGGAAGGGTGTGTTGCTTCTAAGAATATCATTGTACTTTCCTTTAGTTGATGGGCCATGCTGTTTTACTTATAGAAGTGCACTTCTTGGCGACAATACTAATTGCCTTTGGAGCAAGGTTTTTAGAGCACGTGCCAAATCATAATGAGGTGCTTTCTCTGCAAAGGGTCACCCAGCCTTGTTTGCTGGTCCGGTCTCTCTGCCAGCCAGCCTTTATGTAAGCTAGCTTGTTGTATGTTATTCTATATTAGGGCCAGGCCCAGCTATTTTGAGTGACGCTGGGTTCGTTCCCTGGGTGTCCGTCTGTCCTCACATCCTGATTGAAGCCGTTCTCAGTCCAGCTCACACGTGGAACGGGGTGACAGAGCCATGTTCAGAAAGGGCCTTGGTGTGTTGGGCTGTCCTGCTCCGGTGATCTATGTGTAACTGGAACACTGGTTGTTGCGAGCTTTGTGACAATTAAAATAGCAACCAGCATGCCCTGTGGCGCTAAACAGACCAGTATTTCCTGCTCCTGCTTCACTGGACCAATTTGATGTTGACCGTGGTGACAGGTTAATCCTGTCTTGACCAGTTACCCTGGTTCTAGCTATTTTACTGACATATGTGCAAATTACAATGAATCTCGCCTGTATGCTTTCAAGACAATAAAATACCAGCTGGGGACAAATAATTAAAAACAAATGCCATAACAGCACCATGGACAAGCACATAGCAAAGGACGCTGGAGGCATAGCCTGGGGACCAGTTTACAGATATATTCATATTCATGGATGAAAAGTTTTGAAATATCCTTCTTCAAACCACTTATCCTGGTTAGAGTTGCTTGGGTCCTAAGCCGGGTAGCCTAGGGCACAAGGCTGGGGTACACCTTGGATGAGATGCCAGTCCATCACAGGAAACATCCACAGTCATGCACTATGGACAATTTAGAGACACCAAAGCTACGTCTTTGGGCTGAGGGAGGAAACCCACATGAGACAGAAGAAGTGGTATTTGAACCCACATCCCTGAAGGTGTGCTTTAGTAGTACTAACTGCAGAGCCGCCCAGCCTTTAAAATGTTCTATCTGTTAATACTCACTTGAAACACATTCAGGAATCAATCAAACAGCTCAGTCAAACTTATTTAAAAGACAGCGGCTATACAAAATTAAAATGTCCAAGATGGGTTGTCAGCAGTGGAAAGTGGGCTCCTGACTGACACTCCTCCTCTTCATGCTGGAGATGAGATTTGCTGCGTGGCTCTGTCCAAGGCAGGCTCTTATGAGGATGGATGGATGGGTGTTGAAATTCTTCTCGCTTAACAGTGAGGCTGGTCACCTTTGTAAGCTGCGTTGTGGTTGTAACACGCACCACGACAATGTTGGTATGGACCCGTGTGTATTTTAAGGGCTACACAATGTTTAAACATTAACTGTATTATTTTTCTCCAAAAAAACCCATATAAGATAGACATCATTTGGCCTTTGGATTATTAGCTAATGGATTTATACAGTGGGCTCGACATCGAGAAAAAACTGTAGGTTTTCACTGTTTTACTTTTTCCATAGTTTTCAATTCATTTATCAAGATAATTTAATTGCCACATTGATATATACAGTACTGTGCAAAAGTCTTAGGCAGCCAAAGAAGATGATGTTTAAATGATCTTTATGCTGGTGTAAAACTATGCTATTATGCCTGTCAAAGTGTGTTAGCTTAGTCATTTCAAAACCTC
>JAAGVU020000092.1:28598847-28609092 GCA_011763525.2 Mormyrus iriodes | reverse complement strand
CAAATATACATTTACTACCCAGATAAATGGCTTTAAACATTTCTTTTCACTGCCTAAGACTTTTGCACAGTACTGTGCACAGTACAGTATGTACATGTATATTAATGTGTGTGTTTGTGCAATTTTGAACGTCTCTGGACACTTTACATGATGCCTGATGAAGCGGGGGTCCCCCCCTCCCCCACGTTGGACCTCTGCTTGCTCTCTGGCTCCTCACTGACGGATGTGTGATGTAGCCGTCAGATGTGGATTATTTTTAGTGTCAATCCCGACCCGTCGCCGTGCGACTGCTTTCATGGAGAGCCACGGCCTCCTCCCCGGCCACCGCCTGTTTCATTCCCAGCTCCAGATTGCAGAAATAATTGATCTCCAGAAGTTTTAGAGTTACTTTTACATGAAGCACATCCTAAGTAAAATGCCCGCAGGGGAGAAAGCAGGCGAGAGAGAAAACGGGCTTTTAAAATGGGAGTGAGTGGGGCGGGGGGTCTGCTGGCAGCGGGCGGGTTCTCTTTGTAATCACCGGCTGTCATGTTGTTTCTAATGCCCTCCTTATTTCCCTCTTACTCGCCTTTTCACTCCCCATAAGCAGCTTTTTATGGCTTCTTTCCGGAGGTGGTGTTCCGCGGGGGAAGCGTGCTGGCTTTAGAGAATTACCTTCTCTGTGTGTTTTTCCGCACCTCATTAGAACAGAGCTGGATCGCTTAGATATTCAAACAGGTGATTTTTAAAAAAACAATTTATTTTGCATACTCCAGGCTTTATTTTCGCTGTAACCAGCATTCTAGGTACCATTTATACTGAAAAGGGAAAGGTATCTTCCTGCTCACACAGCCCTCGGGGCAGCGCAGTAACACTGTGGTTCAGCGCGTAACACTTTTCCCTCATGCTTGCAGAGCTGTGGGTGTGATTCCTGTATCATGTGCTTATTATTGATCATTTATTGCTGTAAGTTTATGCATTAGGCCCTGTACTGAACTGTCTCTAATTTAACAGTGTGGCTCAGTGGCATCACTCTGGCAGGGCTGTAGATTCGATTCCCGCCGTCTTCCTGTTTGGCCTTTGGGTACTTCAGTTTCATCCCAAAGTTTGAAGACATGCAGAGAGAGAGAGAGTGTGTGTGTGCGTGCATAGTTGGATGGTCACACACACACACACACACACACACACACACACACACACACACACACACGTGGGGACTCTCCATTCATTTCTATGGGTATAACCCTAATCCCAAAAATGACAACCGTAACCCCTACCCCGCCCTAACCATAAGTAAGCAAACAAAATACAATTTTACTAGAAAATTCTGTCTGTAGCGTCTTAGACAACAGTACCTCTGAATTGTGCAGTAATCGACTCCTTGTGGAGGCTCTACACCTGTCCTGAGAAATTGTTCACTTGCGCTCGATGGCTTGGTGCTTGCTGCCTCTGTGCTCTGCCCAAGCAGAAGAGAGGAGATCGCATGCAGGGCTGATTTTCTGTAGTTTCTCAGTCTGAGTAGAAATATGATTCTCTTCATATACAAACCAGTGGAAATTTATATATATATATATATATATATATATATATATCCAATTTTACCTGATTCCTATCACTATATGAATATTTATTGACTGAACCTAGTCCTTGCCATGAGATACCCCTAGATCGGGGGGGCCAGTCTTATCCAGAAAGGGCCATTGTGTATGTGGGTATTCGCTGCAATTCCCTAATTAGTTTATAATTAGAGGACTGATTGGCTGAAGAGTCCTCACACCTGGGTTTGAACATCTGACCTAAAAGTTGTCCCAAAATCCTGCATACACACTAGCCCTTTGCTGATAAGACTGCCCATCCCTGGCTTAGATGCTGACATGGCATTAAGCGTTTGGGTACCTTCCAGCCTGCTGGATGCACCCCGCACTGGCACCTTTGCTGCCTGGCTTTGGCATTGTTGCAGGCTGAGCTCTGTGAGACTCCAGGCTGACTCCCCAGCTCATCATGATGAATGATTCTGGGTATCCCGCTATCAAAGCCCTCCTTCCAAAGCTTATCTGGAGAAAAAGGCCACATGTTCCAGTCTGTTTTACTGACACCCTAAGACGAATGGAAGGAGTTTCCCGTTAAGCAACCAGAAAGCTCTCTACAGCTAGGATTGTTGGTTTCTTTTATCTATATATTTGCTCCTTGTAAAGTAATTTGGTGCCTTGGTGATTAGTTAACCTTATTCAGTGTTCATGTACAGGTGGACAGTCTGGCATTTTTATAAATGGCAAATAGAGGCAGTTACCTGCATTGCTAATTTCATCAGTCTTTCTCCTGACCCTTTGAAAATTAGCTTGTCGTTGTGATGCTGGGAGGCGGTGTGTTTGTGTGTCAGACCCGCTCACCCGAGTGAGACCACCCCGAGAGCAGGGGACTTCTGCTAATGAATGCCAGAGCGTGCACCATCCGTCCTGAGACTGCAGCCACAAAATTATACTGTATAATTCTCCAAAAAAAATCGTTAAATGCTTTACGGGTCATGAGCATGAGTGATTTCCTTGTAGTTTATAGGCCAGTTAGGTTTTATAAGCTGGGCAGAGACTTCAGATGGGTGATTCCGTGCTGTGCCTACGTGTGCCTGTGCTTTTAATGACTCCACAGGCTGGGTGTAAGGCACTCTTTGTTTTATCACGGTTGGTAAATGCTGAATTGTCCACATGTAGGAGTATCATGCTGTATGTTGAACGGTACAGTGGTTGAGTTCCGCACATGTCTCACACATTTGGGTTCCAATTCTACATCTACCCTGTGTGTGCCGTTTGCATGTTTTTCCCATGTTGCATGGACTTCCTGCATGTACTCCAGCTTCCTCCTGCAATTTTAAGATGTGCAGTTTTGCAAAGTGGTGTCTCTAAATTTCCTGTACTATATGTATGCCCGCCAGATTTGGCACTGGATTGGCTTGCTGTCCACCTTCCTCGTGGAATTACTGGCTCGTTAAAGAGTTCCGTACACCTTTTTTCATGTCTCTGTTTAAAGGTGATAAAATATTCCCAATGTTTCCCCAATGTTATTTTCTATATCAGAATTTAATAATGTGCGTGTTAATTGTTAATCTAGATAACTTGGCAATAAACGACAACAGCTGTGTACTAAAGCAGCATTCACATTCTGCTCGATTTTTGGAAAAGTGATGGGCAGAATGAGGGGTTTTTTTTATAGAGGAAGTGTTAAGAATTCAGCACAGCTGACAGCAGGTGGCGCTGTGGAGAGCTGGGCATGTGAGCCTACACACTCCCATGCTTAACCTCTTCTCTGACATCGGAGGACATCTGTAATTAGACACCAAGGCGTCCGTCACGGCTCTTTGAAGTGCTCTGCCATGCGGCTCTTTATCTTGAATGAAATATCCGTGGTGAGCAGGATCCAGGAGCCACGGCACAGACGCGGTGTGTAGCTGTCTAATGCCGGGGGTCTTTTCGATAGGGGAATCGTGGTTTTCTCGGAGCGGCATCCCTCCGCTTTGATGAGTCGCACCAGCACAGATACAGTGCTATTAAAAAATCTGCCACTTACATTTTGTATATCCCACCCCCTGCTGAGCATGCGGGTGTAATGTCGGCCAGGTTCATGTCAAAACCCTTCCTCCTCACTTCCTCTGACAGCTCGTAAACATATGATTAGTCAAGGACTCATCCACAAAACGCTAAGCACTCACTGCGCGCATATCAAATCGCGGCAGACTGCTTCCCTCTGTTGACGGCATCGAAGTGCCTGGTGTCCTCCTTTTTCACTCTCTCTTCGGCTATTTTTATTCCAGATACTGCTAAAAAAACAACCAGTGCATTGTCATTTGTAGTCAGTATTAGAGGTATTGCTTAAACTTGAGTAAAACCAAGCCTTTCTGTCCATTTACGTGCATAATACTAACACTATAACTATGACAGTAACTGTTACATTTTAATTGTTTTGTATCTGAAATAGTAGGTGAAGACCTCTTGCAGCTCCCATTTTTCAGGGGTGAAGCAAAAAGGAACATTTACTAGGAAAGACATCTTTTCAGGAGCAGAGAAAAACACATCTTAATGCGATGAAACGCAGTGTTATAATCCACACTGTAGCTTTTACATACACGCGCGTTACCTAAGAGTGATCAAGTCAATCTCCCTGCTATACCAAAATCACGGCCTTCAGGTTCTGAAGGATGTGAGCTAGATTAAGGTGCAACGAGGAACACAATGTTTGTCCCTCAAAAAATATATATGATCTGTCAACCTTAGAAAACTCATTCGATGTATTTAGGTGTACAGAGTTACTTATACATTTACTACACTGCTCCATTTGAAAAGGTGTTTCCTCCAATAAGCAAAAGCCAGTACCTGAGAAAGGTAATAATTTATTTCTCTTTCTTTCTTAATTGATTACGTAGTTAGCGTACCGGGCAACTGTAGTTTAAAGTTGAGCAGTATATCAACTCTTCCACTGTCCAGTCAGAGTTTATGGTAGCTTTTAATCTGGCTGACAGGAGGTGTTAATTTTCTACCTATTACAAGTGAATAATTCAGATTGTATAATAAACATGAACCACCATTAGTCACGTAGTCTGGCTTCCAAATGGTTTAAAATAGCAGAAACGCTGATGGTTTTTGTCCTGTGAGTCAGGGACCATTGAAATAGCCTTTTAGCATAGTATTGTGTGCATTTTTGTGAGTCGTAGGCGAACTCCTGTTCGTGGGCCCCATGGATGCCGTTCCTGCCGCTCCCACTGTCTTGTGCGCGCGACATGACCGGCTGAGACAGGATCGTAGCTGCTGAGGTCATGGGGGTCCTCCTTCGCTGCGTAATGCAGTCACAGTGCTGCTATCAGGTTATGTTTGCCTTCCTCTGGCAGCAGAAGCTATCAGTGTCTGGGAAGATGTTTGATAGGGCCTGACTGGGGGGGGCTAATAGAGATGTCCTGAGCCGTACTGAGAGTGAGTGATTTTGGGGTTGTCACATGGGACGTAATGTGGTGTTCTGCTATCTGACTCTCACCTTTAGGATGTGGATGGAGGATGTGCCTCCACAGGTATGCATACACGGCTGGGCTGGGCTGGGCTGGTGCCATGCCCCTCCATACGTGCCCCCCAAGCATATTTATTCATTTATTTCAATTCTGATTGGCCAGCCTTGTCGCATAAAATTCTGTAATACAGGAAAGTGTGATATATTTAAAACCATAAAGAGAATCTCAGTTCGTGAATCCCCCCCCCCCCCGGCTGATGTTAGTACCTCACCGTGAGGCAGATTCTCTAGTCGTATCCTACTGCTGGAGGATCTTGCCCACTTAAAGTTGTTTTCATACCTAAACGTCACCCAACAGACAGCAGAAATACCCCCCCTTTCATTATAATACAGAGGTTTGTGGCAATTCATTACTCACCGTCGCAGGCAATGCGTGAGACGCCCCCTGCATTTTTCTTCTTTTATTCACTGGATTAAAGCCTTTGCACAAATGCGATTTCCAATCTCCAATGTCTGCCACCACTGCCGTGGAGCTGCACTTTCATATGTATATATTGCCTTAATTTTCCCCCCTTACCTCCTTGACATTGTTTATAATAACTGACACAGTCAGTGATTAATGGCAGGCAAACGTTTGGGATACGGGGGAGATACGTCACCTGCAGATAGAAGCTGTTGCTCTTGTTTCCTGAAGTTCATTTTGGCTGTGAATAAGCAGTGATGGTGGGGTGTGGGTGGGGTTGCTGAGTTCCTCCATGATGTGAAGCAGTGCCCTGGGGGTGTTAGGGAGTGAAATGAAGTGCGCAGGTGAGTAGCTGGCCTGGGGAGGGCAGCGCTTCACCGAGAAAGACAGGAAGCTCAGCCCTGTGACCCTGAGCGATGTGGGTCTTTATGCTGCTCTCACTCCTGACCTTCCCTGCTGTTATAAATTCACTCAGCTTCAGATCTCTGTGGATTTTTTCCCCCGCTTTGTTTTTCATTATTGTTCCCATCCTTCGCTGTACGCGCATGCACCTGTGATCGATGGCCACGATCCCCATGTCTCAGGCTTTTAATCCCCTGCGAGAGAGCCCCATGGATTCCCTGCAGGGAAGTCCGCACGGGTGAACCCCCACTGTCTGCAGAGGTCACTTGATTCCCGTCCCTTTCAATAGGCCCCACCTTCTGCCATTGTTATTACGCCATTCACCTTTAAAATGCAGGTAGAGCTATTCATATGGAAATGCTGTTTTGTTTCCCCCTCAGTTTCGTAAAGCCTGTTTTTTTTTCCGCTCCATTCCAGCCGGTATTGCTATATTTTTATTTTTGTCTCCGTTTACCTTTGTTGTGAGTCTATTGCTTTTGAATATGTGGGAATCAGTGGGGTGTTTGTGTTGCATGGAACACACCCCCCCCCTCATGCCAGAGAGGTTAATAAGTCTGTCTGTAGCAGAAAGCAGCCCTCGGCCTGCCAAACAGACTTCTTAATAGCAAAGAGGAGGGCTTGGGAAGGTAATTCAGGCAATATGGAGTTTAAAAGAAACTTTATCACAGGCCATTTGGCTGCCGGCGCTGTGGAAATGATCTGCGCTGAGCCTGACTCAGGGTAGGCTATGTCCTTAACACCGCGCCAGCAAGATACCAGTAGCAAAGGGGGACGAATGCCGAAGGGAAGACTGGCGTCCGGGAGACAGATGTGCCACTACCTGCGAGGTGTAACAATGATGTTATTTTATTATTATTATTATAATTGATACATCATTGTCATCATCATGGTGATGACGGTGATGACCACGGCGACAAAATAATATGTATAATAATAAATAATTGGCACTTTTGTTAATTAATACCCAAGCATCTATGTATTTTGCCTCTTGTCAAATTGTCAAATTTGAGTGGCTGGACAACATTTGGAAAACTGGACAGGAGCATGGGAGGTGAACAGGAGAAACCCTGTAATACCTGAGCAAAGCCACTGTGGGACAGCAGGCCAGCGGCACATTAGTGCTTGAGAGCAGACAGCGGCTAGGAGGCATTGTTCACAGGTGTGTGGGATCACCGCGACCCCAGTCATGCTGCAGCGCATGTTCTGCCTGACAGGAAGTAAGGGGGGGGGTCAATGAGCCCCAGGAGCCCCAATGAGCACCAGAAGTACGCCGTGTCTGTGTGCCTCAGGGTGGCGCTACCTGGAGCTCTCACCCAGCGGGCTGGTGAAGGCCCCCCTGCTCTGGTACTTAACAGTCATTAAAGTATAATTTCCTGTGGAGTGTGGATGGATCAGCAGTCAGGTCTCAGTCACAAACAGGAGTTGAATGGTGTCCCTCATTGTGATTGAAAGGTTAAGCGCAATAATTTACTTACAGCTGATTAGCGGGAGCGCGACCTGCCGTTGCCATGGCGACTAATTTGTTCGCTTTTTCGGGGCGGGTCTCCTCTCCTTATCTTTTAGCAGGACGACGGGCATTCTCATGCCACACGCGCCTGACAGAGGCAGGGCTCTATTGTCGTCTCTCCTGGCTCCTGAAATGCCTGTAAATTTCATAAATCTTATCCGTGGGTTGCCATGGAAACATAATTTTGTACTGGGGGGGGGACATTTTGGCCAATATCCAGGGTATTGAAGAAGAACGAACGATGGAACTGAATTCCATCCAGGTCAGGGCTTATGGAAGGATGAGAATCGGCACAGGATTGCGGCTGCTGCCGTAGCCATCACAGGCTCCATCTCTCCGTCTGCTAACGTCTGATATCTCATATTATTATTAAGGGGTGTCACGGTGCCTCAGCGGGTAACAGTGTAGTCTCCAGCATTGGGGGATCAAACCTCCTCTTCGCTTCTCTGTGTGGAGTTTCCTCTCAGTTTTTTGTGCGGCTTTCCTCCATCAAAGTCTAACAGGACGGCGGTGAAGGGGTTGTTTATGAAATCTGTGTTCTTTAGCATATTCACAGAATATTCTTTTTGTGCATTGTTGTAAGGCTTTTTATGTCAATTCCAGATAAGAGCCCTGTGGTGATGGTTTCCTCCTCAGAGAACGTGTTCGTCAGCCGGACACTTTGCAGCAAGAATCCAGACTGTAACATGAGGTCTGGCCGGTATGGCTGCATGAGTGTGAGTGCTGCGGCGTGAGGTGCTGGGGAGGCAGTGGGGGGGTCCTGGGCTCATCTGCGTCTTACTCACCATTATCATACTGAAGATCATTTGCTTTTCCTGTCCCAGATGATTATGTCGCTGGTGTGTGTGTGTGTGTGTGTGTGTGTGTGTGTGTGTTGGTGTGGGTCATGCATGTATTACATTGTGGGGAACAAAGGTCCCCACAATCTGATTAAAAATCTGTTTACATTGTGAGGACCAATCTGCAATCTAAAAACAAAAAAATACCAAAAGACTTGTATTTTGTTTGGTACTTATGGTTAAAGTTAGGGCTGGGTAGCAGTTAAGGTTGTCATTGTTGGGATGAGGGTTTTGCCCGTACAAATGAATGGATGGGTTTTTTATTAATCCCATCTAGGCTCCTGTCCCCAAATGATGACCCTGGTCCTTCTCTGTGTCACAATTCTGTTCATCATCCCACCCATAAAAATTTTTGCAAACTGCTAGATTAGAATATGTTTATCTTCCCTTTACATACTCTGCATATGGACAGAATACATTCATCCATCCATCCATCCATCCATCCATCCTCCAGCCGCTTAAGTTGGTCAGGGCCACAAGGGTGATATGCAGTCTTGTAGTTAACATTTACCTTCCATTTAACATTATATTAAACTATTTGTCAAAGTAATAAAAATGTTCTGCCAAATTATTTGGCATTTATACCTGTAAGAAATGGGCTGTCATCCCGTCCAGGGTGACCCCTAGCCTTGTGTGTTTTGTCCTTCTCTCCCAGGACTCTGTTCAGAGCAAGCATTTTGAAGATAGATGATAAGTGTAATATTAAAATCCTAGAAAATGTTAGACTAGAGAAGACAGGGCACAGGTAAAGGTAAAGGCTGAATGAGCTCCAAATACTGCTGAGAAGGTTCTTTGTCCTCCTGGCCTTCGGCAGCTTGGGGGAGCTGCAGTCATCAGGGAAGCAGAGGATTTTTGTTGAAAAGAAGGTAAAAAAGATGAGCCTCCCCCACCCCAGACTAAAATCTAATAAACGCCAAGCCGCTGCTAAGATGTAGCAGAGAAACGGCGAGGGGAGTGTACATGTCCACTCAGACGCCAGTGCTGATGCACTTGGCAGAGCTGTGAAGGCTGAACTGTATTTTTGCGTCGAGCCTACGCAGAGCTTACGTCATCGCCTATGCAAGTGGCCTCCAGGTAGCCTACAGCTGAGCGCGGTGGGTTTATGTTTTGCAAACACTGAGCTCTGCATGTGCTTTCTGAGCAAATCACTTTCATCCTTGCTGTTTAAATCAGTCACACAGGTTTGTGAGACGTTTGGTTATTTCAAACTCCTCTTTGTTTCATAAGTATCACAATTAGAGATGAAACAGTATGAAAATTTAATATCACGTTTATAGTGACCAAATTTATCGTGGTTATCAATATTATCATTATACACAAACTGAAATATTCTCACCCAGTCTTATATTGCAAACCATAATTAAAAGTAGCAGTTCTAAGCTCTTTTTGTTTGCATGAACCTTAAAATAATAACAGCCAATACCTTGTGTAGACACATGAAAACCATATGAAATGCGCATTAACGTTAAAACCCTCCTGAGCGCTGTCACTGCTAATGGTCGCTGCCTTCAGCATGTTTTCACTGACACAAAACAAATCCACGTTGCATGATGCACCTGTGTCTTGGAGAACTTTGGACAGTATTTAAACATGAGTTTTTCAAAGCGAGATAATCAGCCATAGTTTAAATTGTAATTAAAATTTGAAACAGTAATATTAACGATCTGAAATTTTACCGTGGTTTTCATCCATAATCGCAATATTTTTCGAAAAGACAATCATATCACGATATCTGAAATTTTCCAATATCGTGCAGCTGTAGTGTGAACGCTTTTAGCAATCGTGTTTCTTTTTTTTAACAGCGTGAGCCGCTGCAACCATCTTAAAACAAAACATTTGCACAGGAGGAAGTGCAGTGTACCAAGAGGAACGATCATGGTTCTTGCGGTCTGCGTTGCCGCGATGTGTAGCTTTTTGGGGAAATGCGCGTCAGGATACGGCAAAGGCTATGGAGTAGTGTACGCGGCTATGCCATACCCATGGAGTAGTGTACGCGGCTATGCCATACCTATGGAGTAGTGTATGCGGCTATGCCATACCTATGGAGTAGTGTACGCGGCTATGCC
>JAAGVU020000092.1:28585403-28598747 GCA_011763525.2 Mormyrus iriodes | reverse complement strand
GCGGCTATGCCATACCTATGGAGTAGTGTACGCGGCTATGCCATACCTATGGAGTAGTGTATGCGGCTATGCCATACCTATGGAGTAGTGTATGCGGCTATTCCATACCTATGGAGTAGTGTACGCGGCTATGCCATACCCATGGAGTAGGGTACGCTGCTATGCCATACCCATGGCGTGGATTCGGCACGGAAGTATAAATCAGCCTTTATATCGAAGGCCCGCCTCTGCCCCTCTCTAGTGACCGCTTCTCTTACTGATGTGGCTGTTAAGCCATACGTCTGTGAGGAAACAGCCACATTCAAGATGGCCACTGTGCCCTTCCTGTGCTGTTTTAATAAGCGTCCAGGTGATTAATCCTCACCTTTCAGGCACTATGTCAATCCTGATTATCTCAGCCCAGGGCACTGATATCCGCTTATCCGTTTGTGCACTTTATCAGCTGCGGAAACCTCCTTGAAGGTGTCTAAGGAAGGCATTACACCGACCCGTGAATGTGTACCACAGGTCTCAGCCCACAGAACCGAACAGAAAATGTGCGATCCAGTGTGCTCTCCTATATACATGTTTTGGGCATTAATTAAGTTTTTTTTTAGTTATTGTATATTATTTTTTTGGAGTGAATGTCTGATTGTATTATAGATCATAGTGCTGTTTCACGGGACCTCACTACCTAATTTTGTCCCCTTTGATGCTACCCCATTTTTGAGTTTTCGTGTTATTCTCCAGCATGGCAGTGAGTGTGTGACAGATATAATGCAGTAGTCCTGCGTTGCACAGGTGCTGGTGTGTGTTTGTCTTCTTTTGATACTCGCTAATGTCAAAGTGATCTTTCCATGAGTTGTTCATTGCATATGGGCAGGATCAAAGCAGATCAAAGTCGAGCAGAGTGTTTCTTATTATAATAACCCCCCCCGGCCCAGTATAGCGGTTTGCAATTTCATGACGGGCTCTGCTGTCAGTGGCTGCGGTTCGTGCCTCAGCAGGAGTTGGGAAGCTGAGTGACTATAACACATTTCACGTGGCCGGGGGCCACTGGGAGGCGCCATTTTTGTTTAAAGCTTGATCCATGGCCTGTGTTTGGTAAAGGCAGAACTGCTGACTGTGGCCTGCAGAGGGAGGCAGCTCTCAGAGCTGTCAGTGACTCGGTCTGGTCCAGAAAAAAGGGTAAAGTCTATGAACATAAACGGATTTTTGTGCACAACTTATTCTCTGAATTAATGGTATGTGATAAAATGTATAGTAAATAAAGAGAAAAAGTCTATTATTTTAGCCTTCAGTGGATCTGAAAGGGACAAATGGCCCCTGCTGACATGCTGAAGCTTGGATTTGGCCCTCCACTGAAAATACCGGCCCTGGCCTGCCTCAGTCTGACCGCTGATCATCGTCTGACTTTTTTTCTCAGGATGCCAAATTTGTGGAGGAACGCCGTAAGCACCTGCAGGGATACCTGCGCACAGTGATGAACAAGCTGGTCCAGACGCTGCCCGAATTCTCCGCCCGGCCCACCAAGGACATGTTAATGCAGCTGCTGCCTTTCTGCCGGTGCGTATCAGAGAGGGGATCGCGGCACGATGTAGCTGCAGGGTTTTAAAGTGCACTCCGGACGGAGGAAAGCCTCCTGAAATATTAATCACAGAGACTTTAATTATGCATCTATTGTTTACACATCTCATGATATTTAAAGCGAGGCGCTGGTCTGCTAAATAGCTTTGGACAGTATCTGGCATTTATGGGAGCCACTTTACACATTTTGATTGCGTATCCAAAGTTAGCGCCCCCCCCACCCGTTCCAAGGCCTGTGGGAATTTTACTTACATAAAAATGTTCTGAGGGCAGAAGGAAAAGGAGGCAGCACCAAGATATCTGATTGTTTGGTCCCGCCTCCTGAAGTTGCTTGGATCCACTTCCTGTACAATCTACCTTCCTCCAAGCGGCAGTGCAGTCATGTGCTTTAATTTAGGATGCTGCAATGGACGGCTGACATACCTTGAGGTATTTTAAAATGAATTACACCCAGTACACCTCTTAACTGCATGTTTTCTTAAGCTCACAAATAAAAGGATTGCTCAACACGACTGAAATCCTGGTTCTCTCTACCAATACATATGATTGTAGTCATATTACTCATGATGATAGATGCTTTCTTGTTTAGTTTGACTTATATCCTGCCGTGTTGACAGTCTTAGTGAGATGCGGGTAACGGTTTTCGTAGCGGCCGCCGCCCCACCCCCCATACCAGCCAGCGGGGCCTGAAATGCATCATGAACTAGAGCTGACAGCTTTTGAGCCATTTGGCGTGTCCTTCTCAGGTGATTTTCTATGGAGCTCATGCTGTTTGGTCAGTCTCTGCTGCACGATGCTTCCCATTGCATCGCTTGAATTGCACATTGCATATCTGGAATGGAAAAGGGCTGTCTGGAGCAGCTTGATGTTCTGGAAGTTCTCATGGAGGTGGCATAAAGATGAGGGAGAACGTCGGAGTTGGAGATGTTATCGCACCTGCTGATAGCGGAGTGCGCAACCGGGCAGGCCGAAGACTGATTGCCATCCTTCCATTTTGCTGAGGCCTCGCGCACCCCCTTAGCACGAATCAAATTAATATTTCATGCAGGTCTGTCAGATTCCCCATACAGAAATGAAATGCCCCTGTAAATTGAATTGGTAATTACACTCCTTTGTACTCCGGCTTTTATGGATTCGTCTAAATCACCACACTGGTGGAGTTCAATATGAAACAATCGCCCGCTTTTCATTGTGTATTTCTGTTACTGCTATTAGAGCTGCAATTGATTGTCTTTCTGAAAAGACTTTTTGGAGAAAACATTGAGAAAACAATTTGACAAAGACGGCTCTTTCGGTAGGAGCCTCGAAGTTTCTTTTGGAGATTTCAGGGTATGTAGTGAGTAAACTTAGAGTTTTCAACCTAAACAGTTGAAAGGGTCGATAACTATATATATGCAGGGCACTGCTTGGCTTTGGCAATTTATGACTCTCTTCCTCTGCCGGCTGAGTGGGATTATCAGTTATTTATTTATCACTTTCGGTAGCAAGAGGTATAAATGAAAGATAACATATAAACAAATATAAACAAAAGCTCTTCATCGAAAGGCTCTGCTAATTGTGCCATTTCAAACCAAAGCAGAAAAGCACTGAGTAGATCTTAGGTCATCATCCATGACAAAGTGTAGCGAATTAGCAGCACTGCTTTGAGGGTTCTGTGGGTGATATTAACACACCAAGACATGTATTCTCTTTAAAGATTTGATTTATGAGGGAGAAACAGAAGAGCTTTGCATTCGCCAGTTAATCAATGTTCAGACACTAAATGGTTCTCCCAAAACACTGTTTCCTGTCATATGGGCGTCTTGGATCATTTTGCCTTGGCAGTTTGACTTGATGAAAATTTGGAAGACAAAAGTCAGTAGTTGTCACGGTGGCTGGTATGCTGCTTGCGTAGTAATAATTATTGATTCTAGTAGGAAAATCCTCCTTTTACCTCCAGCCTCACGCTCTCGGGGGGGGGGGTTTAAGGGCCTTGTTCAAGGACCTGCAGATGTGCCAAGGATGGGCTTGAACCCACGATCTTCTGATCACAGGCGCAGAGGCTTAGCCCACTGAGCCACACGCTGCCCCCAAATACTGAGTACCTTCTCGTGGTGGACAGTGTCTGTCCCTGCGAATGTTCTCCTGGCTGGTGTGAGCTCTTCCTGCCCTCTTACTGATGTATGTATAAAAGTATTCGCCTGTATTTCCATTGGGATTGATGGTAAAGACTCCACAGTCATGTTTGGGTACGACAGGGCTGACCCAGAGCTTTGTTACTGAAGAAGGTGTTCTTGTGGCTGTTTGAGCCTGCCAAGAGCCATCTTGTCAAGCACCTAGCTAGCTCAGTTTTGTCAAGCCAGAAAAATTGGGATAACTTACTTTTAAGCCAAGATTCAGCAATCGATTGGCTAGTGACCAGAAATGGCCGATTTTCGCAGTGATCCAGGTTTATGAGCTGATTAAATAGTTTACCAACTAACGTTACTCTTTGTCCACACTATTGGTGGATGCTATGACAATATTTTATTGGATCAGGTTGCAGTTGTAGCCGCAATACACATTTACATTTACTTTTATTTAGCAGATGCGTTTTCCAAAGTGACGTACAAGTGAAACAAATAGCACATTACAAACATACGTGCTGTCGAGGAGCCGACTAGGCATAAGTGCAGCTAAGTTAAGCTTTCAATGAATGCCCAGCTACCAGTGCACTACGTAACCTTATTGGTATAACAGCGGACTTATGTGAAACAAAGCAATTAAAGCCTGCATAAAATCTCAGAACTGTCTGCATATCTCACTTCTTTGTCAATAATCTGTCTCAGTCGAGCTCAGTTTAGTGGCTAGATCTTGAAATAAAAACTTAATTGATCTTTTTTTTAATTGGATAGCTAACTTGGCAAACAGACTAACTTTATATACCACCAGGCTGCTAAAAATGTGTTCCAAAAACAGTTGTACTTTGTGTGGAAATGGTTCGTATTTGTGAAATTCAACGTGGGCAAATCTATTGCAATTTGCATACTTTGCAAAGATACCATTCATACAACAGGTAGCATCACAATCCAAGTATTTGCAGCCATGAGCAAATGCGGTATATCTGGCTATTCGTGTAATTGCAGGCGTGTCGTCCTCAGCCACAGCGTCTTCCATATGGTCTAATTAACTGAACAGTAACCTTACTGTTTAATTTATTTATTCATTCATTCGTTTGTATTTGTTGTCAAAGTATTTTAAAACTTTAATATAAAAAAAATAAATAAACACTTTTCCGGTAATGAGTCAGTTTCTTTTATATGTAGAGTATTTTATACACCTTAATAATTGGCCTTGTTATTATGCTACACGCAAGTGGTTTCTTGTAAGGATAGACTTGTTAAGTTTAAATGGTCAATTAACATTACTACATCCATCCATCCATTTTCCATAACTGCTTATTCCATATGGGTCGCGGGGGGGTCCGGAGCCTATCCCGGAGGCTGCAAGGCAGGGAACAACCCAGGATGGGGTGCCAGCCCATCGCTGGGCACACTCACGCACCAGTCACACACACATGCATGCATACCTACAGGCAATTTGGCAACTCCAGTCAGCCTCAGCATGTTTTTGGACTGTGGGGGGAAACCGGAGTACCTGGAGGAAACCCCACGACGACACGGGGGAGAACATGCAAACTCCACACACATGGAACGCGGGCAGAGACATGAACCCTGATCCTAGAGGTGTGAGGCAACGGTGCTAACCACCGTGCCGCCCCACATTACTACATACATTACAAAAACAAATTGTTATCTATACTGTGAATCGTGTTTATAACCAAAGGGATTGTGATCGCCCACCCCTAGTCCCATCTCAGTTTCCATCCACAGTCGTGTCCCCTGCTGCTCACTTTCCCTCCTCCCAATAATCTTGTGAGGTAAAACATTTATGGGGAACCTGTCTGTTATTCTTTACAGTGTGGGACGAAGACATTCAATTCTCAATGTATAAGACATGAACTAAAAAGTGTCCGTGGAAGAGCTACCCAAAACCTTTTGGAACCACAAATTTCATTTGACACTTGCGGAGCCATTTTTATGTGCAAACATTATTAAAAATATTTTGCTTACACAAGGCTAAGCTCATTAAAGAAGTATTTAAAAATGTTTAGTCTGTTAATTATTCTTAAACTAAGAAAACTGGAATTGGCCAGGATCGGTATCTGCAGGTCAGGCTTAAAAAATCAGCAGTTGGGATCGGCCAAAGAAAATGCAGTTGGTGCATTCCTACTTTTAAGTGCTTGTCCCTTGAGATGAGTTACACAGGGCAGGAAGCTGTAGCCTGTAGCTAGTGTCCAGTTCTGCTCAACATGTCTCCTGGCTGTCAGCCGTGCTGCCTACTAGGAGCTGTCTCCTGTACAGCGGTGGCGATGTAGCCGCCGCTTGGACCAGCCTCCTCTGGATCATCCCTAATTTAATTTTTCATTTTTTTCCCTGAAGTTCATTCTTGACAAGTTGTGAGAATTGGAGTTATAATGATAAAAGGCAGATGTGCTGCCTGCTTTGATCCTCACACTTTGCAGGAAATGTCCTCGGTGAGCTGCTTCTGATCTGCCGTTTGATTGTGTGCGAGATGGATGGAGTTCTTTATATTTTGTGCCTCACGGCCACAGTTTATGATTAAGCCAAAAATTCTTTTATTGTCAGCTTCAGATATATGATGCGTGAAGTCATACACTGAGGTGATATATCGTTCTTATTGGTCACAGTGCGAGTGAGAAGTAAGAAACGGAGTATAAATACTGAGACATAAACATAATATCCATCCATTTCCTATGACTGGTTGTCTGGTTCCGGGTCGCAGGGAGTCCGGAGCCTGACCCAAAGCCTACAGGCACAAGGCAGGGTGCGACCCAGGATGGGGCACTAAACCATCACAGGGCACACTCACACCTACGGGCAATTTAGTAACTCATTAACCTCAACATGTGTTTGGACTATGGGAGGAAACCCCATGACGACACGGGGAGAACATGCAAGCTCCACGCACATAGAGCCCTGGTGGAAACTCAAACCTAGATCCCAGAGGTGTGAGGCGACAATGCTAACCACTGCACCCCCATGCTGCCCTAAACAGAATTTAGGTATGACATTTTAAGATGGAGACAAAAGTGATACAGTTTACCACCACACTGGTGGGGAAAGATTGTACAAATTAGGTATGCAATTTTGTCATGGAAGCAGACTGTAGAGTAAATAAATAGATTTCGATAAAGAGTCATGAGTCCAGTGTCATAAGGTGCTGCGGGTACTTGCTGTGCACCTCTGAAACACAGCCACTGACCCTGTACCTCGGCTGTGGATCTCTCCTGCCTTTTTCGTTTATGGGAAGAAATCACCATTCTGCTGTGGAATAGGTCCTCTTATTCTGCGTTATTTACCTACAGCTGTCACAGCGTAAATGTAGCCGAAACACTTTTCCCCTGCATGCCATTCATTTGTTGTGATTCTTGTAATGACTCCATTGTAATGCAGGGATAAGCATCAAATACCCCAAAGAGTTCGGGCTCAGCAACAGTTTCATTTTGCACTGAAGCATGTATTAAAATACTCAATACCACAGCGCTGTTGAATTCCTGATTTTGTTTGGTCGGAAGGGTGTTGATTAATTTCCTATAACTGCACACGTAGTGCCAGCCTGGCGAACCATAGTACTAAATCAATATGCTATTACAATCTTTCATTTCAGCTAACGTTACTTATAATTCCAGGAGTAGACCACAAATTAACTTAATTAACAGAAAATGCAAAAACGAACAAATTGTCACTTGGACAACACCAAGCTGAGGACCGGGACCTGGATATTCAGGCATTGGTTTATTAATTTAGCTTTACGTACCTCTTAGTCTTCATCTGCGCTATGGGTAAAAACCGAATTATTTACTGTGTTCCTATTATTAAAATCAGACTTGTTTAGGCAGGTTAAACCAAAGTGTAAAAGCATGACTGGACTACAAGTGCATCACATATCATTCTGGTATTTAATCACTGACCAGATGTCATGGGGGTTGTTCCACAGAGAGAGTCCACATTGTTGCTCTCTCTCAATTCCCTGGGAGTTAGTAGAGAAGAAAAATGTGGACCGTTTGGCGGCCTCAAGGGCTGGGGAGACACAGTGGTCTAAGTGATTTGTAGCAATTTGTTTGTTTTTATTGCATCTGTTATGTTATTTAAAATTTTAAGATTATAATAGTGAATTGATTTACTGCTGTGATTCACCTGGCTGACACTGTGTATGTTCTAGAAAATAAATCAACGCTCTTCTGACCAATCAGATCCTAGAATTCAGCAGCGCAGTGGTACAAATTCAGTTAAGAGATGTTTTAGCTACAGAATGGTCTTTATTGAGGTCATTCTTTGGAAAGCCTCATTAATTCTTTCTGTACTGATACATAACTAATATCTATCCATCTTCTACACCTGTCAGTTAGCATAACCACATGTCTCTGGGCTGCAGGAGCAAACCTGCATGACAAGAGTGGACATACAGTCTCCACAGCGCACAGATGCAGGCTTCGAACCCTGACCTTGCCAGTGCGAGGAATCACTGCTCCCCCCTGAGCCACCATAGTTCTCATAATAATTTTATGTCCGCAGCTAAATTTTGGGAATTATTAATAACTGACTATCCTGCAGGCTGGTTTGTCCTGTTTCACACCTAGACCCTCATTTAATATTCATGTTGAAATTGAAAGACGGTAATAAAGAAATTGTATAGTTTCTCTATTATGGTTTAATTGTTTTCGCCCGTGAGATATTTGCTGCACTGATAAAATTTATGTCTTACATATCAGGGAGACAGTATTTATGTTTGTGATGCTTTTTGTAGGCTAAGAAATTGTTGATCTTGTGAATATATTCAGTAACGGGTATGATACACCATAGGAATGTATTATTTTCTGAAAAGTGAACAACGCCTTTAGTCCATTCTGTTCATAAGGTGGATACAGGAGAATATTACCTTAAAGTAAATCTTTGATGCACTTTTATTATGAATAATGAATGGTGCTCAGTATTAAATTGAACCCAGGGGGCGCTGTGTTCCTGTCAAGGCCTGGCTCTGCTGGAGCTCTGTACCCTGCTGTTTGGTACTGTATTCCTGCCCACCTTTCTCATGCTTTGGACTGCATTTCTGCCTCATAGCAAAGGGAAAAAAACAGGCAAATTGTATATAAAGTGACTGCAGAATAGTCCAGCACCCTCAGAGATGTGGAGACCTTGGTCTAGGGGCTTTCTGTATTTGAGCTGCCATGTTCTCCCCTTGCTGTGTAGGTTTTCTCTGGGTGCTCCAGTTTCCTCCCACAATTCAAAGACATGCTGTCAGGCTGCTTGGTGTCCCAAATTTACCCGTTGTGTATGTATATGTGTATGTGTATGTGCCCTGTGATGCACTGGCACCCCTCCAGGGTGTAGCCAAGATTTGTGTGGCATGCTGCAAGGGTAGGCAATAAGAAGATGGATGGATGGATGACGAATGTATAAATCTATTCTTTACATGTCCAGATGGTTCCTAAATGTTATAGGTACTGTAGTGATCATTATGTTCCATCAAACTGTTTGTCAGAGTAGCTAAAAAAAAACTGACATCCTCATGTGACATTTATACCTACAAGAACATAATCCTGCATTCCTGCTGGGCCCTCAGAGGCCCTGCTTTTGGACTCCATGTTAATCAGCCCCCTGCTGAGAGCCGTAACGCCAGCCTCGATGACTCTCTGTGAGGGCACTTAGCCATTCCCCATAAGGCTGGGGCCTCTGCCGTGTCCTGTGAGGTCCCCACATGCAGGGAGGGTCACCCAGAGCCTGTCATATGGGGTCTGTCTGCTCTACCCTTTGCTTGGCATCGATCGTCCAGCTGACTACTGCTCCGCCGAGCCTTCTGCTTCCAGCCATCAGTTGTGGGCCTGGGTTTATGTTGTTCCAGTTTATATTAGTCCACCTAGTGTAAGCCAGACATTTATGGAAGTGCGCTTAAAGAGTATCGCAGCTTGAGGGTGGAAAAGTAAATATCTCTGCACGGCCCAGCAAGTGACCTGCCGTAAATCCCAGCGTTACTCCGAAAATCCCAAAACTCCAGACCAGTAAGCAATTCTCCTGCCTCAGCTTCGAATTAGCCAAGAAAAAAAAACAGGTAAACTTTGTGCAAAGCAAGCATGCGGCAATGATGGATATTCTCCGAGTAAACGAGATGATGGGGCCGAAATAGCTGGCAGTGTGGTATTCACCACAGAACTCTGGATGCTTATGATGCCTGGGTTTCTGTAAATATCAGCAAGAAATAATCTTCTACTTAGATAATGACACCTGCCACCTGGACACTGGGGTACTCGTGGGGGTGGGGTGGCTCTGGTTGACCTCTCTCAATCCTGATGACTACATCTCTCTGCATTCTGGATCTCAGGCATGGAAGGACCTGGGTAGTGGACTGCAGAGAAATAGAGGAGATACAGTACACACCTACGGGTCCCATCCAGCGGGTGTCTCCAAGCATCGTAAAGCATCCTTTTAAAGCAGATTGATGGCCCTTTGTAGGCCTGCGTCGATCCCTCTGGAAGGATGTTTCATTGCTGGGGTTTAAGCTGTATGTTAAGGTTGTCTTATCTGCGAACACCAAGGCTCTGTGCACTGTCCACCCCCGGTATCTCACAGACAAGGGCTGGGCTGTAGGATGGCTGTGAGGAACTGCAGTCTCTATGTGTACAGACTCCTTTATTTGTCTGCACATTGTCAAGCACCAACTCCTGTATATGAAGGCAATCAAAACTCACTGAGTCGCTCGGCACTTTCTCAGTGGCAGCTTTCTGAAATTAATCATGTGTTCAGGCCTTTGCTTTCGTACATTCAGCCAGTGGCAGGGTATGAATAATTAGGGAAAGGCACTGGCCTACAGCTACTGGCGTTCATATTGGTAACCGATGCTAGCTGCAGGGTGCAGCTGTTCAGCCATGGAGGCTAAGCCTCTGTAGATGTCTCCTTAGGGGAGGGTCTTCGCCAAGCTCAGCTGCTAATGAGTGGATTTATGCGTGGCAGTGTTTTAGCCTGGCACTTGGGCGGGGTGGGAGGGGTCTCGACCCATGCAGGGCTCAGCACTCCTAGAAAGCTGGTCTTGTGTTTTTTGGACAGACAAGTCCCTCTCACTGTTGTAAGGTCTTATCTATTTAAAATGTTCTATGTTTTGTGTTGCATAATCAGTTGGATCAGTGTTTCCCAATCTGGTCCTCGGGGACCCACGGACAGTACACGTTTTTGCAATCGGGAGCTGGGAGGGAGCAAAAATGTGGACTGTCTGGCAGGGAGCTGGGAGGGAGCAAAAATGTGTACTGTCTGTGAGTCCCTGAGGACTGGATTGGGAAACACTGAATTAGATGAATGTGTAGTATGTTCAAGGGAAAGTTATTCGGTGACACTGTGATGCTCACTGCTGACATTCTTGCTCAGAGTGGGACTTTTACTTACGATGTGGATTTCTTTTTCGTTTAGGGACACCCCACAGACCAATGAGGGTGGCAGCAAGCCATCCCGCCCCAGAGGATCCAGATTCCCCAAGCTGGGCCGCAGTCAGAACCGAGAAGCCCGCAATCCTGAGCCACAGAGCGGTGACCTTTAAACTACACCCCATTAAAACTGACAATGGAGACCCGGGACACGTTCTGAAGACGTTTGCGGATAGCAGCAAAGTGCTGGGCTTGGCGAGCCCTGGGGACTGAGCCGTGTGATGAGTGACACCTCTTGGACCATCAGTGAGGAGATGAGGACCAGTTGGATCAGCAGCTGAAGAGCAGCTGGATCTAGAACTAAGATAAACTCGAGACGGGAGTTTAACATTGTTTGCTCCTTTATGTGTATAAATGTAACTAAACATGGTGCCTAAAGCCTTTTTTAATGGACTTGGTTAGAGGAAAAAAGAACAAGCCAGTGATGTACAGTTGTCATTTCTGTTGAACAGAATATTGCGATGCCAACTGCGACAGACCTCGTCATTATTCAGTCCCACACGGGACCGATGTGTAGAACTGCAAGCACTTGTGTTATTAATCCAAGATGGTTGTGATCTGTGTGCTACAAATAATGCAAAATGATCAAATAACCCATTTATCTAGAGGAACAGCTTGGATCGGCAAGTCCTCCTCCAGTTCCTGCAGATTCCTTTTCGAATGAGGCTAAAATCTCTCGGTTTAAGGCTCTTTAACGAGATTTCTTTCTGGTGAGGACGTGAAAATACTTGCTGAAGACTGACAGTAGGCGTATGAAGGGAAGCGCTACTCTTTCTGTGCTGTGTACACTTTTTGACAATACATACCTTTCTGTATGTCACAGAAGCCTTGTATGTGTATTTATAACTATAAAAAGGGTCTCTGTTAATGACCAGCCACTGTAGGGGGGCTCATTGCATCGCTGCCTGTGTCCTACAGTTGGGAATTCTGGTATGAAATCACCATCCCTGACACTAGGGATGTTTGTGCTCTCTCATTATTTTTAAGCACAATGAAGAAGAAAAAAGTCTTAAGGGAACGCCATGCCAACTAGTGGCAGGAGATTAGCATGTTGTTGCTCTGGAAGAATAAGAGTGGTACCATAAAAATATGTTTAATCAAAGCATTCTATTGCAAATCTCATATAGGTCAAAGATCTGCATTTTAATTTACAGAAACACAAGCTCTATGTATGTCTATCCTTGCATCCTAGTGTCGATTCACAGATCCACGTACGCTCAGCATCATACCCCATGTATCATTTATGAATAAGCGGGTTCCTGGGTAAGAAACAGTACCTTGTTTTTTGTTCTATAAACAAACCTGCATTATCTATGTCTGTCCATCCATTTTCATATGTGTTAGAAGATCACAAATAAACGAAACGCCAAGCAAGTTCTCCTGTGTTAACTGCTGGGCTTTTCCTAGTTGTGTTTACATTGTCACCTACTTTCAGCATTGATTAAGGGGTCGAATCAGCTTTTTAGTGGCTAAAAACTATGCTTTCTCATTTTTATTCTTTAAATAAAAATGTGTTTTGCAGGTTTAACTGGGAATCAAAGCCCAGATAAAATCCATTGATCCCATAAGTTTACATTTCACCAATGCTGGTAAGATTTTATATTCTCTAAAGGCCTTTCTTCATGGGAAGGACTAGTGAATGGATTTTTGGGCTTACAACTTATACCAAAAGCCTCAGGCTTGTGTTGTAGGTCTGACATGTCCCCACCTTATTTTTGTTGAATTGCCCTTCAATTTCATAATCATTTGTTTTTCTTTTTTTCATGCATTGCAGAAATGCAAAAACGATAATGTATCAATGCCTTCCAGAACATTCTGACCATAACAAACCATCACAAGGTTGTTGGCATAATGTGTTTTGCAGTTTAACACTGTTCTTGCATTTACATGCATTTACTTAGATTTTAACATTGATTCTGTGAGAAAAGGTCAGCTGTAGGTGATGAAGAGAAAGAGTGGAGGTTCGATGACATTTAGCCTGTAATGGTCTGGAACTGCACTGCTAACTGGAAACAAAGTTTATGTAGAATTAACAAAAATTTTAAGTAGGCGTGCAAATGTGCTCCCTTGCTGTTAATCAGACGACCTTTTGACTAATTATGTTGATACACAAAGCAACATGAGTCATTCTCTTGTGCGTGTGACTTTGAACAAAATTAAGTCTCAGTTTGAAATTTTTTCAGGAATACACTATACTGAAATAGGAGGCTTATACCCATGAGAAATATCCCTAGGCTAACCCTAACCCCTTACTCAAACCCTAA
>JAAGVU020000092.1:28556679-28584865 GCA_011763525.2 Mormyrus iriodes | reverse complement strand
CCTAACCTAATTGCATTTTATAGCTTAACGGCTGGATGGTCTGAATCACATGGGTGTTTTCAGTTCTTCAGTCTGAGAAAAGTTGCACCTGATCTTGTGCCTTGACATAAATCCTCACCAGATTTGGTTTCGGATTCCATTGTTTTGGGCCCATTTTTACAATGAGAAATGAAATTATGCCAATCTTAAAATATGTATTTTTCATCCTTTTGTGTGTTAGATGTCTTCAAGAACTTTATTGGATTTATTACAATATTTCTGGCTTTGTCTGTGGGAAAATAGTGAATGTTCTCTTTTGATTCGGTTTTAGGGGCCACGTTATCCAATTGCGTCACTGCCGAACAGTGGGTCCCTGTGCAATGTGGGTTAGGAAGTAATTTGGTTGGCCTCGGTTAAGGTGAGGAGCGTGAGGGATCGGAGGAGATACTCACATGATCAGTTCAGGTTAGCGGTCGCTGGGGAGATGCTGCTTCAAAACGGCTCTTTTGCAGCGTGAATAATTTAGCCGAAGAGGACAGGAGCTGTTGTACCATGAACCATCCTTTCAGACAGCTTAACTAAGTCAAATGCCTGAAAAAAGACCTACAAACACAGAGTCAACTGCTAATAAGGTTTTTCACACAGAAACAGAAAACCCTAGTTAGTTCCCTAACTATTCGCGTCAGTTAAAATCAAGCATTAATTCTTTTGAGAGGTGATATCACTATTCCCTTGAGTATTTGGAAAGCTAAGACTTTGAATATACAAGGAAAGCTAAGTGAACAATTTCATACCATACTTTTGTTCATAGCGATGACCTTTGATGGGATTAGTGTTGCCTTCAATAGGGTCATGTGATGTGGAACCCATGGCAGGGACTAATGGGCGTGTCAGTGTCACAGGATGCTTCTAGTACTGACCCAGAGACTGTGCCTGTGCTGACGTTCTGTCAGCAGCAAGTACAGGCATTTCTAATGATATAAACGCAAAAACGTGATAGATGAAATGCTTATTCCACCATCATCAGACTGATGAAGGAATCTCATGAAAATGACTAAGCAACAGTCAACAAAGGAACAAGGAGGCAAAGTCCTTTCTTCAAACCAGCTATATATGTGACAAGAAAATAATAGCTGATGTGGGGGTTCAGAGGGCAGCCCAGGGCCCTCACACCTCCAGGGTCCTGAGCCCAGCTCTGTATATGTGAAGCTGGCATGTTCTCCCTCTGTTATTGTGGCCAAATGCACAAGGTTATGGAAGATGGATGGAAGAAGATAGCACTTTGGCCAGGAGGGGCATCAGTGTCAGTTGCATTGCCTGTGTACATATTCGAATGATACTGGGCTGCCTTGCTTCTGGTTTTCACAGGATAAATGTTACATCACATCATCTGTTTGTTTTTTGGCCCATATTTTGACAAAATAAATGATTTTGAAGCTACCAGTACATCCAGCTTTTGCAGAAATCCCCTCAAGCTCTGCAAAAAGGAGATTTTTTAATTTTGTCTCAACCATCTTTTTTTCCTTTTGCATTACTGGTAATGTGACCAAAGTAGATTATTTGAATATGCACAAAAAAGGAGTTGTTTGTAAAATTGCTACTCATAACATTTTTGCAGTTCCATTTGTAGCTCTTTGCATGTCAGTCTTCTGGGAGCCTGTCAGTCCGTTTAATAGTCACAGCTGCTTAGCGGAAAAAGAGCAGCTATTTCCAAGTACCGTGTGTGCGCTCGGCCTGTTTTTACACTGTAATTGCTGCTAACATTCTCTGCACACGGGAGAGAGAATGGGGCAGTAGTGGAGCACTGTTAAAAAGCTCTCCGTTCACTTCATGATATAGGCTGCAAAGAGACAGGCATCCTTATCAGCTCACATAATGCGGTCCGGCAAATCCGTTTAATTAGTTCCACTGTAATTTAATTTATGATGCTGAAACAATCCAGCCCCATTTAATGAACTTGTTTTTGCATTTAGATGGAGTGTATTTTGTTTTCCTTGTTTACAATGGCTGGCGTCTTTGACCTGGGTTTTTCTTTTCCTCAGCTGTTAAATGTCATTAACAAAGTATAAATTCATCTTTGGGGTCAATACAGTCCGTCTGTCTATCTGCAAACCTTTGTTTGTAGAGTATATGGCAGGTAACATATGCCTGGTGGATGGATTAATTAAAAAAATTGGAGAAATCTGACACATAATCATTATCTACCCATTTATCCATCCATCCATGCCACCTGTTCAGCACAGGGTTGTTGTGAGCCTGTCCAGGAAGTACAGGGAACTAGGTAAGGGGTGCACCTGGAACTCATGGGAGTTTTACTTACAATACAATACAATACAATACAATTTATTTTTAGATAGTACCTTTCACAACAGTCTCCCTGAAGTGCTTTACATGATATTGAGAGAATAGGAATAAAATAGGAAAAAGGAAAGACAAAGAAAACTAAAGAAAGAAGGAAGGCCAGATGACAATGGAGGAGAGGAACCAAAAACTCCCAAGTAAGGAGAAAAAAAACCTCTGGGGATCCAAGGTCAACTGGCTGCCTAACCCCCTTGGGCATGCTGACATTATTGTACAGAAAAGAGTGGGCTTGCTTACTGAAAGCAAGATGTATGCTGTGATTATGATCATGCCAATGTCCAAAACTTACCCAAAAATATTCTGTGGGCAGAACAAAAAAAATGATTGGTTCTCTCTCTGAACCAATCAGATTGTAGAGCAGGTGAGTCCAAGCAACTAGAGGAGGCGGGGCCAACCAATCAGATGTCTTGGTCCCACCTCCTCTGCAATCTGATTGGCTATCTCTCTGAACCAGTCAGTTTTCTGTCTGCCCTCAGAACATATTTGTGTAAGTAGAACTCCCACGAGCCATCCTGGATTGCAGCCAGTACAATGCAGGGCACATACTTACATTATAGGTATTTTAGTGACATCAGTTGATTTAGCTGGACATCTTTAGACTCTGCTAGGAAGCCAGAGTACCTAGAAAAAAAAATCAGCCTGAACACAAAGAGAACATACAAAGTCGAGACACAGAGCCAGGCACGAGAATCAAGCCTGGAGCTCTAAAACTAGAATCTGTCACAGAAAATCCCCTGTTGGTACACAATAGAGCCATATATAATACAGTGTTAAAACCCAATCTGAAACGCATTTCCAGTGCTATGACATTGCTTATTATGAATGACATTATAATTATTTTACTCCAGTATTAGTTTTATAGCAGAGGATATTTAATATGCAAAACCTGAAACCAGCACATTTCAAACGACATAGAACACAAAGAACATCGGGGATGGCTGCTGGAACTGAGAGTCTGTGTGGCAGTGAGAGCGTGGCAGCACGTGTGCAGAAAGCACGTGTGAAATGACACTGGTTTAAAAAGGCTACTGGGAAACTGGCCAGTGGAGCTGCTTGGAAGTCACCTACGGCTTTGCTTTGATAACCCTAAACACAACAATGTCAGATAGGTTTTCGAACTGCATAGCCGTGTACTTTTACTGTCCCGCAGTGAAACAGTGACGGCTGGTCAGTGTGATTGCTGGGTTTCATTGCGTGATACTACGCTCAGTATTAATGACCGGCCTTCACCTGTTCTGCGCTTTAACTAAAAGCCAGAGGTGCCATCATGGAAACGGGCCGAGTCTGTATTCTGTGTGATTTAAATGGACCCTCTTTTGGCATGGTTTTGACATTAGAGGTGGTTTGTGTTCAATGCCTTTGAAATTGGCAGCACAGGGAACGATTACACAGATTTACTGCAATTTTCATTGAAGTGGTGCTATATAATTAAAATGAAGGTTAACTTTTTTTAAATTGATGGTAATAAAGCACACTGAGGTCATGCAGCAGTGCAACTGCACTCCCGGTGTCTCACCGTTCCGATGGCCCTGGAGGATTGCCAGTCTTGGCAGGATAGTCACGCCTTCTCTCTTACCTTTCTGCTATATGTCTCTGTCTCGCTTTGATTGCCAGGCTGTCTTTGGCACTGTTTCTCGGATGTTATCCTGCACTGCCCACAGAGTCCCATTTCCTAGGTGACCTCCACGTCGTGCGCGGCTCTGCCACCCTCGGTGGCTCACTGCTGATTGCTCACAGTCTGGCATCATCCTTTCATTCCACCTCATCATACTTCAAACTGTGTCTCCCCCTAATGCTGACAATCAGCTTGACCTGGTTGTCAAAAAATGTCCAGACCCTCCCCAAGAAACCACCATTTTTACATTTTTTGTGCCTTTCATCCATTTCCTAGTCTTCCAGCTGCCTTGCCCATTCCTTCCCATTCAAGTCTTGCCCTGCATGATCACCCCAGAGCCCATTTAGAGCCATCATCTTCTAGGATTAACTTCTCCATGTATCTCTGTGTTGCACAACACAAGCTTTAAGACCTTGAACAAGGCTATTCAAATCACAGTCCTCAAGGTCCCAGCTCTGCTGATTTTCCAGCCTTCCTTTTTCTGTGAGCCAGGTGTGAAGCCTCTGTGGTCAGTCAGAATCAGTAATTATTAAGCTAACTACCTGGGAGAACTGAAAACAAGACTTGGATTTGGAATGTAGGTCCAGATTTGAAGAGCCCTGACCTAGGGGAACCTCCTTTATTCCACTTTACAGTTTCCTGTCTTAGGGTGACCATCTGTCAGCTGTGGTCTGTTGTTAATGACCTACCAAAGCTCCCCTCAAACAAATGACAGTGTTTCCCTGTCCCCCAGTGCCTTCCCAGCCCCCTGCACTGTCCACACTGTTCACTCCACCAAACTCCCCTTGTTTCATCAGCCAGCCCCCGTCCTTTTGACCCAATCCCATCTCCCCTCTTTGCACATCATTCTCTTTATCTAATCTCTTATAAACTCTCTTATAAACTGTATTTCCGCTGGCTATTCTCACTGCCATTAATGAGTCACCCCTTCTGAAGAAGCCAGCCCTCAATCCAAGTGCAGGTCCGCATTATGCATCTCTCTCCTTACTTATTTGCTCACCCTAGAAGTTGCTGTTTTCAGCTGTATGCATATTTTTCTCATAATAAAATACTGGATTCATACGAGTCCATACTCAAGACTAGGTTCCCAACTGAAACTACCCTTCTAGTTATTTATAAGACTTTTTTTGGTAACACTTTACTTAAAGTAGTCATGTATAATGCATTATAAATACTTTCATAATGCATTACAGTATAATGCATTCATAAAGTATTATAAACATGGCTATAACTATTTATAAGGCATAACACATAATAGATATGTTTATTATGCATTATGAATGCTCTATGAAGCGCTGATCTATAATGCATTATATATTCCTTCATAATGCAGTACAAAGCATCCTTTATTCTTATACTGACCATTATGCATTATAATATAAATAAATTAAATAATAGAAATTATATCTATCTTTTCCAACTTACATTGCAGAAGAAAGAGCTTCTGTATATCCCAGTCAGCCCATTTCTCTGAAATTTTTTGTCATATTGAATAGTTTGATAGTAACATCAGCAGCACCTGTCAATGGCAGGATTTTCCTGTTCCCCCAAGTGTACTATGTGCACTATGCGATATCCAGCAGATGTATTCTTGCTCTGCCATGAGACCAGCTGTTGAACTGGGTTATCCTAGATGCCTGCAGCGTCCTCCTGGTTGGCCATCCACACCAAACTGCTCCACCTCATTCAGAAGCCTGCCGAACAAATTGCTTGAGAACCCAACATCCCCCCACCCCCCACCACCACTGCTCACATACCTCTCCCTTCCTCGTCTCCCTGCCCAATGGCTACAGTTTATGCTGATATAAGGTTATGGCAACTTTCCTTTACTGACCTTTAATTTGCTTCAGGAAAGAGGAAAATAAATTAATATAAATGTGTAACAGTTGCATAGCCAATCATGTATCTGTAATTCAGTTCAAATGTGAGTTATTTGACTGTATAGCTTATACTACCTTTGTAATTGTTATAAATTTCCAACAAGTTAGCAATCTGGGCTTAGAGACAAGATTAAGGATGAATCCCATTAGTGTAATAGAGTTATGTTAATGCTGGACTCAGCCATTTAGTTTACTTAAGGCATCAGGCACTAACATTCAGCAAATGTAATTGTATCTTTAAATTTGCTTTGGGGGAAACAGAAATACAATACTTCATAATGCAGCAAGTACATGACAGAATAAAATCATGTTATATTACTGCTTATTATACATACACTGCCACTCTGGTCACTGCAGGTAATAGCCTGAGTGTGCAGCATTTAACTGACAGAGTAATATTAATATTAATACATTTCATGTTGTAACTCATCTTGATTATCACCAAAGCTTCAGGTGGGTGTGGAGATTTGTATGCTCTTCCCACATTTGCGTGGTTTTTTCCCCTGCAATCTGGTTTCCTACCGCAGTCCAAAAACATGCAGTTAGCTGAATCGGTGTCTCTAAATTGCCCATAGTGTGTGAGTGTGTGCCCTGAGATCCTGGCATCCTCTCCAGTGTCTCCCCAGTCTTGGTCCTGCAGAGGAACACTGCAGCCCTCAACTGAATTAATTGTTAGACAGACAGATGGATGCACTTCTACTGTTACGAGAAATTTGATTTATGCTTTTGAGTATTAAAATTTCTGTGGCAACTGATATAGCTGGTGTACATATTTACTGCATGAACCCAGATTAAATACTATTCTTAAGGATGTGAGCTTTCTGGAAATTCAGCCTGGAACATTCTGGCCAGAGCTGCAGTTTGACCACCAGCATCCCCTTTCCTACACTTCCAAAAAAATTAGTGTGGGTAAGTCAAAGCAGGACCACATGATTGCCTCTTATCTTCCTTAGCCGAAGGCACTGAGATGCCGGAATGCAATCTTCTGGTAATTTACAGCTCTTTCTTTTACTTGTGGGCTACTCTGGCTATTGTCTGTGTGAAATCTACTTCAGTGCCAGGGAAACCCTCAGTGACTTCAGAACGATTTCTTTCTCCAAAATGTAATGCCAGAAAAAGTACACATCCTGACCTCTAATCATCCACTGGTCTGAAAAAACTGTAATTTAACTCAGAAAGTCCAAAATCAATCTCCAGTTATTGCCAGTGGTCTCTCACTACACCAATTCATGAGATTCATTTTGAATTTCTGATAATAAATCTGGAAATCTGGCATAGACTGCCACACAGCTCTGTTTTGTTAGGGGAACCTTTCAAACGGAGACCTTCTCAAAATGAGAAGGATGGATCAGCACAGCAGTTTGTGTATGGGTGCATGAATTCTCACATGTGCGTAAGAATGACAGTTTCCAGATTCATCTTTGCATATCATTTCATGCATTTTTATACATATTTAAAGCGAACTTTAAATGACATGCAGAATTATATTAAGAATGTTTAAAGTCTTATTTTAACTTTTTTTTTTTTTTTAATTGACTTGTCTGCTGAAGTAAAAGTTACAGCTGGAAAATATTGCAATGACAGCACCATTGTATGCAGGATAAACAGGAATGAATGATACAGAGTGGTCCCCTCCCCAGCGTGTACGCCAGCCTGTGCCCTGTGCTGCCTGGGAAAGGCAGCAGGCCCCATAAGCACATTAAATATGAAGGTTAAGGTGCATATTAGATTGATTTTTTTTTTTTTCGTATACTCATGGATTCCTATTTGAGTGTCATGTGCCATTCGTGTGAGGGTGCCTATTCTTGTGTTCACGTGTTCTGCCGAGTCAGTGAATGGTGCTGTTGGAGCGTGACACCAGGCGTGATCACGTCTTTCAGCGTGTGGAAATGAAGTGCTACACTCTACACGGACAGAAAAATGGAATAGGAGACCGACTTCAGTGTGAAAACGGATATGCACGCCTCGTGTCTCGTGGCGACTGCTTCCGAGGTTGTTGCAGTCAGAGGTTTTGGCATCTCACCCAAGCTGAAAAAAAAAACAGATGGGCATTTCTGTGAGTTACCCAGCCATGGGAAAACCCTTTAAATCCCCACGTATTTGTTGATGGTAAATGATGCCAAGAGGAACAGATGATCCCATACCAACAGCAAACGATCTAAATCAGGTTTCTGTTCCAGACGTGCTTATGCAAACAGCTCCTGCTGTATTTACAAACCTGTCGGCTGTTTCCACACATAACACGTCAAATGTTGCTTAAATTGAAACAGGCGTTTCTCTGGGAGATGTTTGCAGTTTATTTAACACTGATGCTTGACAGGCAGTCCTGCTTGTCATTGTATTAGTCTTGTTCCAACACTGAATAAACAGCTACTGGAGAGTTTTACACGTGCTGAAGAGTAACACTTAGGCTTCTGCTTTTCACTGTTGTGTGATAATTTTCTATCAGCAGGCAGAGAAACAGGATGCATGGAGAATATGTTACAATTTCGAATGTATATAGGTTGCTTTTAGGGTAACATGGCTGAACAAATGTCATGGCCCAGTTATGCATAGTGTCATTTGTTTTAGTTGGCTTTGTGATGTCCTCTAATTAGCCATTTTAATTGTGCTTTCTTTGTGCCTGAATATTTTTTTTTTAAATGTTTCAAGTAGGGAGCTGCAAGAGAGTTCCCCTATGCTGTAATTTGTATCGTAATAATGTCATAAAGAAAGAACTAAGCAGAAACTATGGGCACATTCAGAATGCAAGAAAAAAACCATTATCTTTTAATTTTCATGTATTCGTATTTTATTTAGCTGACATGTGACCAAAGAAAAGGATAAATGAGGCCAGTAAAGAATAAGTGAGAGCACATTGCAAACATACACGGAAGGCCAAAATTGCAGTAACACCTAACATTTTTGGCATTCCGCTTTAAAAATCACCACAATGAATATTGGTGGTAATGTTTATAAACAATCAAAGAATGTTTACAAATATCATGCATTGGACGATTAAATAAGTAACTGGAGTTGATGGAATACAGTTCTGCAATCTCTAACAGTTGGAAGTGTTTCCATGGCTTTGGTCACTTTTGTACATGCCGTTCCCAGAGGGGATTCGAGCCCTAGTGCGGGATGAGTGATGCCTGAAAAAAAACATGCCGAATAGGGAGGCACTTCAAAAACAACCTCGGCCGTTCTCTGCGCTTTAAAAACGCAATTTGCACGATCGATAGAGGAGATATCTCTGCCCCATAATTAGTTGTCTAGGTATTATTTCTGTGCCTCTAGTTTTTCTTGCGAACCAGTGATCAGCCTGTATGGATGTCTCAGCTTTGCTGGGGAAAAGGGGAAATGCGTACTGCCAGACTTAATCTTTACAGTTCGATCTGCAGGCCAATAAGCAAAAACACCTCTTAGTATAGGCTTACGGGCTTATTGAAGCTTTATTATAATGCTTCTCCATCTCCCTGTATTTTTAGGTCCGTATCGAGTGAGCAGAATGATATTTTAGGACAAACAGTCACGGCGCACAGTGTGTGTACTGTTCGTGTTTATTTTTGTATATCTCTTTGTTTTTCTGCACACAAAGGAATCTTTTGAACATGGTATCCAGGTACTGTAAGGTTTAAAGAAATGAGCCCAGCGCTACGAATCTGTACTGGGTATGCTGTGTAAAATAAGGATGATGGACAGTGCGGTGGATTGGCATCCCATCCAGGGTGTCACGTCCCTTATGCCCCATGCTTCAGGTTCATCATTGCCCTCTACTGGATGAGCAATGATGAGAGATGGGTGGTTGACTGGAAGCATAATACAGACAGTCCTTTGGGTTAAGAACATCTGATTCAAGGACGACTTGTACTTACAAACAGATTGTCATAAATCCTTAAAAATTTGAGTACAAAGGTTTGTAATAAGAAATGCACATGTTACTTTGTGATACTCATGAAAACATTACATGGCTTCAGGGATTTGCCAACTCAGTGTACAGTACAGTATTGCAATTACTTTTATTATTGCTGGCTTATTATTATTATTATTATCATCTATTATTATTATTATTATTATTATTATTGTTATTGTTGTTGTTGTTGTTGTTGTTGTTGTGTCAACTTGCCTACAAATTCAACTTCCAGACAGACTTCAAGACAAGCCAGACAGAACAAATCTTGTTTGTAACCTGGGGTTTGCCTAAATATAGAAATTGTTACCATATATGGATTAGTCAATGACAAAAGGAAAAATATAAAAACTTAATGAAACAGATTAAACAATACTGATGCAAACAGTGCAGCAGAATAAACAGCATTCATACACAAGCAGTGTGGCATAGAAACCATCAAATTAGGGCTGTAACTTTGTTTTATACATATATATGCCAAATTTACGCTCATGTTTCATGTGGACAGGGTGATTCAGTAGGAGGCACTAATTCCTTGCACTTTCTAGTTTGGGCATTTGGGTGAAGAGACTGAGTGGAACCCCAGAGACCTCAAAGCCACCCCTGCATGTGTGTACCCTGTGATATAGACTGGCATCAGAGCCCCCTCGAGACCCTGTACTGGATAAGTGGCTTGAAGATGGATGGACTTTGCCTGAAGATAATGTGGAAGTCCATGGCCATTACCCTGTATGCACTGAGTGGGTGAGCATTTTCCAGTTCTCAGTCATTAACACGTTACATGACTTTTCGGTTTTTCGCCCCATTTGTCAAAGTAACATAACATTCATATTCCCATGTTTCGATATTCATTTTCCAGATTCTGATCCACAGGTGACTATTAGTGCCATAAGTAAAGGCTGAAGAGTAACTTACATTATTAAAGCCACATGCTCCTTGGCGATGGTAGAACATGCCAAGAGGCATTAATACCAACCTTGGTATTTATAAAACTGAAGCAAATGCTGTTAAATCGAGATTGACTGCAGTTAGCAGTTAGATCTGTATTCCAGCAAGTGTCCCCTTTAACTCCTGTATCTTTATATAATGTCCAGCTTGTTCCCATAAATACACTATAATTGTATCCTTATGGCTTCACATGCTGCCTCTATGTTTATCCGTGGTTAACAGTGAGTTTGTGCAACGTTATGCAAGATGTCTGGGTCAATGAACATTGTTCACACTGTTCACTGTTCCAGACAAATGCTTGTTTTCCTTCTGCAGTAGAGAACAATTCCCTTTGATACATTTCCTTCATAATAAAATGAATTGTCTTTGTTGTTGCTGCTGATGATGGTGTTGACAGCAGTACCAGTCAAAAGTTTGGACACCTACCCACTGAAAGGGTTATTTGTACTTTTCGCTACATTTTAGAATAATTATACAGACATCAAAACTATAAAATAACACATGTGGAATTATCCGCTGACTGAAAAAGAATTAATTTGTTGGGGCATGGGCAATGGGTGCTCAGCTGTGTGGGTTTGGCTGCTTGCTGGTTCAGATCCCTTGGTCACTGGATGCTTGAGCGAGGCCCTTAACCCCAACTGCTCCAGGGACTGGCTGACCCTGCTGTCTCCTCTACGCCAGTTCCATGAAGTGGCCTCCTGGGATGCTTTTCCAGCTGTCCTGAGGAATCCCACATATGCTGAGCACTCATTGGCTGCTTTTCTTTCACTGTCTGGTCAAACTCATCCAAAACCATCTCTATGTCAGGTGGCCAGGTCATGTGATACAACACTATCACTATCAATGGGCATTTTGAAGGTATCTATAGTGCATTATAGATGAGAGCTTCATTACAGCTTATGAAGTATTATAATCAACACTAATATTCCTTATGACTGTGAGTTGAAGATGTCGTAATTGATTCTTATACCGACCATTATAATGCATTATGAAGGTAACTATAATGCATTAGAAATGACATCTTTAAGTAAAGTGTAACTGGTCTATCATTAAAAAGCAGACGGCTGTCATTCAAGACTGTGGTGACGCTAGATTGATTTTTCCTCTCCAAACTGAGAAAGAGGAAATCGATTCAAAATGCCAATGTGAGACCAACAGCGGCATCGAACTGCTGAGGTCAGAGGCTGGGGAGGGTAAAAATATCTGTGGCCACTAAAAGGCATTATAATGCAGAAAGCCCTCCTGAAGGCGCCCCCTCCTGGCAGCAGTCAGAGTTAGACCATTCACATCACTCCGCAAGTCATCATTTTGCTGCTGATTGACCAACTTTACATAAGTGCAGCCAAGATGAATGAAAGAAAACGCCCCCTTTCCAAGCGAATGGAGTTAGTGGGGATTTGTTTTTATAAAAGTATCTCCTGCCAAATGTGCTCCAGCAGCACTGAGTCAGCGGGGTAAAACCGTCGGCGTGTTTGGACCATCAACGCGTTTTTGGTTGTTTTTTCTCTCCTCTTTAATCTGTGAAAGTGCTGCATTTTCTAATTATAAATAAAGATTTTGACCTTAGTACAAAAAGTTAAGAAAATGGTCATCAGTATGTAATCAGATATAAAAAGTACATTTTAATCGAAGAGTTTGGTTATAGCTGTGGAATAACCCATGTATCTAAGGATTTTTGAGGATAAAATAATATATAATAGTACAATTTTAGCCCATCTCCTTCACACGATGAAAGCCCATTATTTTGCTTAGTCTGGTTCTGTGGTAGTCATTTTTAAATAACTTTCCTAGTTAGCCCAGCTTAGTTATTGAACGTAAAGAATGTGCATTTATCTGCATAAGTAGTGGATCCCAGCATTATCTGGCCAGGTAGAGTTCTGTGTAATTCCCCGTGAGCACTGCAACACCATTCACACCATTTACATTTACCAGTAAGAAAAAAAGGATTCTGTACCAGAAATGGGATGCAGTGTTTCCCAGGCAGCACAGGACTCATTCTATGGGTTAAAAATATGAATTATGAGAGATAAAACATAAAATCTTTAGTGGTAATTACCAGTAGATGTGTGTTTTAAGGAGTGGTTCTTATGTTAATAGGCTAGACTGCATTCATTTCTGACACTTATTCCATTTATCCCATTTAATCCGTCAGCTTGACATTTGCTCCAGTTTATGCTGGAAAGATCATTTTAGTGAAGGTAGGGAAGTGGTTTTGTTGTTGTGTTGCTGGGGGACCGTGACCCAGAGCAGGTGGCGACAGTTGCTGGAGCGACTATCTCCAGACCAAGGGTGGAGGACATGGAAGGCAGGATGGTTTTGACCACTAGACTAGGGTTGGCATGTACTAGACTAGGTACGGCATGGTGATTTGCAGACAATACAAAAGAAGTAATGGTCACAAGTTACTGATGTGCCTGTAGCCTCTGGGACAGACTCTGGAATCCGGCGACCCTATATAGGACAAGCAGTTATAGAAAATTGATGGATGGATGGATGGATGGAGTGAGTTGCAGATACATTGATTTGTGGTAATCAAGGACTCATGGGTTGGCAGCGGGCAGTTGTTTAGTTGACACCTGGGGACACTGAGGTGATGCAATAGGAAGGGGAACCAATCAGAAATGTGGATGTGTTAGGGACGTATTAAATTATTCACAGGCTAACCAATGAGATGTGATTTCTGATTAATAAAGAGATAATCACATAACTAGAAGAAGAGTTGTGTGAATTATGTGGGGAGAGGTTTGGGACAGACTCCCCCTTTGATCAGTCAAAAGTAAATAAAAAGTAAATTTTGACTGATCAAAGGGGGAGTCTGTCCCAAACCTGAGAATAGAAACCTGGAGACATGTTGGCTTGCTTGTTCCTGTCAGTGGCGTTTTGGAGCTTGGGCATTTCCAACATCCACAGTACGAAAACAGGATGGGTGGTGAATTTGTATGTGTGACAGATGGGATGTTTTTTTTTTTATTTTAGTGATAATCTCTTTAAAGGGTGTTAGTGTCACGTGACCCTGTCTGTCTGTGTCCCCCGGAACCGAACGTCTCCCGTGCTCTGTGTGGCAGCACCGCGCCTCTCCGTCATTAATCTCGCCGCCGTCCTCTGATTGTTTTCCAGCTGCTGCCACGTCAGCGCTGAGTTGTGATGGAGTCACCCGCCATGATGCTGACAGTCACTCGCTTCGAACATGCCGACCCCCCCTTTGCACCCAGGCGTGCCTCCTTCTCCTCCGCCCCCTCCTCCTCTTCACCAAGGGAGTTCCAGATCGTGAGGGAATGCAATCCTGTCCAGAGAATGGGCTACAGATGAAATGAGAGGAGGAATGCAGGAAGGGAGATGAAGGGTGGGAGTGGGGAGCATCGCGGCGTGTGGGCCACATCCCACCGAAACGCCAGGTGGGGGCCCCAAGGGGGAAAATTAGCTTGGCAGGCCCAGCAAATTGTCCTGGCAGTCTCCCCTTCTACATGACACTGATCCTTGGCAGGGTCCCTGCTCTCACCCCCAGCCCACCACACAGAGAGTCATAGATACCCAGCTGTTTATCTGTGTCCTCGCATCATAAAGACTGTAAACTCCAGGTGGGCAAACAGCTGGGAAAGATGTGAGGCTATCACTCCCCCCCACCGTCGCTAAGCTGGCCGCTCAGTCGCCCCCAAGATCAAAGGCCCTGAAGGTGGGACCCACCTTCTTCTTGTCAGGTTTGCATCACAGCTGACTCATGCAGACAGCTACTCAGCACCACATGTAAATCACCTCCTAATTCCAATATCTGCTTCAATTTCCACCTGCTGTATTAACTGAGACGGGCCCAATTTGCCATCCAATGACCTTTTTTGCCGGAAGGTGTAATGCACAAATATAAATATTGCATATGCTGGCAATATGTGCATGTGAGTGCTTTATGGCTGATTTAGGGCTGATTTCCTTGCTGGTCCCCCAGGAGGGTAGGGTAACTGCACCTGAAGGGGGTAACTGCACGCCCACAGACACGTGCACACCCCAGGGCCTTCTTCAGCTGAGTCTATGCACTTCTGGAATGTCATGATGTGAATGACGCAGCCTGAAGTTTCATTCTCCCTTAATCCCCTGTTTTTCTGTGTACATCCTTAGGAGCGGAACCTGAATATCCATTCTCTCCTTCCCAACATCATGTGCTGATTTCTCTCGCTCCTGTTTCATTTGAAGTGGCTGTATGGGCTCGGGGTGGGGGGAGCACAAAGGCGGGATCGACAACCCACTTTCATTTCGTTTATGTAATATCAGCACCTCCGCCCCTCACCTTTGCAAACTCCTCTGCAGCCGGTCTGCACAGCATGTACTTCGTGGATATTTCAGGGAGATGGTGAGGGTGCTGGGGGGGGCGGGGGATGGGAAAATTTATCGGGGTGTTGGCGGGGGTGGGGGTGGTTAAATTGTGTTTCATTCTGGAGTCCCCCAGTTCAGTTCCCCTGATGTAGCTTGGTAGATTTACCTTTATGTGTGTGACAATTACACAGAAGAATTTAGGGGGATGGTGGGGATGGATGATATATTTTTAAAGGGGATGGTTTTTGTCTTTTTTCCCACCAGGGAGATGGCATCCACATGCATCACATGACAACTTAAGCCCTGCATCTACCCCTCTTCTCCAGCTGAGCAAAGGGCCAATAAGTCCAAAGTTACTACCCTGACATCCACGCGGGGCAGCGCCTTCCAGGATCGGCACCCAGACACACTAACGTACTGCAAATGCCGTCTATGCTAACAGGTTAACATAGAGAGGGGTCGAGTCCGCACGTCCATGGTGCGTATCACTGGGTGTCCAGCTTGTACCCTTCCCGGCTGTGGTGGCGCCAGGCCAGCGGACTCGCCGGCTGACTGGAGCAAATAAACACGGATGCTACTGAGCGTTAAGGACAGGATCTGAGTGAGAGCCAGAGGATCACCAGCAGCCAATCAGCAGCAGGCTCCCTCTGCTGCAGGGATTAATATTCGAAGTATGGACATCTGAATCAAACAGAGCTGTAGAGATAAAACAGTATCATGTCTTTGTTGCATTTCATCTAGCACAGTGAACACCAGTCCAGGGACCCGATGAACTGCTCGCAAAGCGTCTATTGAATTGGATCAATTGTCTTAATTTATCCTTTGTATTTTGCTTTGAAATATACGTGTATTTCACTTTGTCTTGGGTGATGACTGGCCAGTTGATGTACTCTTGTATCAAACACGCAGATCCCCAAATTGTTAGTCTTTGTGGAAGTAACTCTTGCTGTGAATAATGCTGGGCACCTGAGTGTTGGGTTCAAATCCAGCCTCTGATCTGTCTGTGGAGATTGCATGTTCTCTCTATGTCTAAAAGATTTCTTCCTGTAGCCCAAAGACATGCAGTTAGGCTAAGTTGTGTTTTTAAATTTCCCATAGTGCACAGCTGTGTGTCAGTATGGGGCCTGTGAGAGACTAGCATCACAGCTGCGTGGCCTACGCTGTCTGGAACTGGCCCCATCCCCCCCCCCACGAGAGGTCGGTAGACGATGGCTCTGTATCTATTACTCCGCTTCTTTTCTCATGAATATAGTTTTCAATTAAATGTAAAGGTATGGCCATAAGCCATGGGAACAGGATGGCTAAGTAGTTAAGGATGGTTATACCAAACGTGTAGGCTTAAAGGGGACGGGGAAAAGGGAAACCAGTAAGACGATGAAGATGAGCCAGCAGCTTGTAGACTGCTATAATGTATCTGAGAGTTACTTTTAAAACACTGTTTGAAATTCTAGTCAGGTAACTCTTTCAAGAGACCCCGTTAAGTGCCTCGATATAATGTGTTTAAACCCCTTTTATCTTACTGAAGAATAATGCATGAAAATTTTATGTGGATAGCCATCGAAGTCAAACTTGTGATCTAAATCAGAATGCGATGCGATGAACTGTGATGAACTTAGTTTGCAAAATAAGAGAGGATATTTCTGAAATGAAAATTCCCCAGGGACTCTTTCCAAAACAGTGGAGAAAGACCAGATATGGATGAAATTCCCCTGGTGCAAAATGGCTGGCGCTGGACTGACTCACCTAGATATATTAGAAACAGCCTTTTATTTCTTGGACAAATCCCAAGACACAAATGTTCTGTGCAGCCCAGTTTGAGAGCGTGTGTTATCTTTTCTCTAGTCGGGGGGAGGGACAATGGGATGTGAGAAATCGATCTTAGCCTTTATGTGGTGGGCCCTGTGGTGAATCTCCTGCTTCCTGGTTCGATGTCGCCTGATTGCATTTTAATTGAAACTAGGCTGGCCTTGTAAAATCTTCAAGGACCCTGCAGGTAAATGAGGTATGTGGGGGGGGGGGGGGGGGGTCATGGGGATTGTGGGGAGTGTACGCATGCTGATTCGTGTATCCCTCCCCTCCGACAGTGGGGCTTGAATACACACCTGCTGGTGCTCGAAGAGGCCGGCTGGAAGCCATGGCATGGTCTTATCACCATGATGGATCAGCACTAAGCACAAAGCCCCGTCTGGAGGCAGCCAACATGAGAGTCACCAAGTGTATAATAGACATAAAGTGTATAATAAAATCAAGCAGGAGCTCATCTCTATCTCAGCTTTATCATTTTAAGCTACACATGTAGGTTTCTTAGAAAAGTGTGGCTCTATTGTGGAAGAAGTCACAGAAATAAGAACCATGAGGGTGTAAATATGGTCTGCAATTATCAGGAGAGGATGGAGGGAGATTAAACAGAAAAGGGTGCTTTTCTTAGGCCTATAAAAAAGTACAGAGTAGTAGGGTGAGGATCAGGGGAGCCTTTTCACACAACTGCTCTGGAACAGGTACAGAGGAAAGGCACTAGCTTTCTTTTGGTTTGTATAAACATAATATGGCAGATAATTCATTAATTGTTCAGTCTACTGTCCATGTTCTCTTCATGCATTACACCATGCCTAATCTGCACGGCGCTGCACTGCATTGTGGGTACCATTCAAGTACTTCGACAAGGGAGCAGACTTATTCGTTCTTAAACACTGCAGAAATTTACGGTGTCATTAAAAGGCAACTGACCAATGATTTAGTAAGTAAGTTGTAGTAATATTCACAGTATATCACAGTGCTGGCTGTATTCAGGTTTAGTAATGAGATGCTTGTCAAACATTAAATAAAGGCTAAAATAATCGATTACCTCTTGAATCTGGTATCTTAGACATTGTGAATCAAGCTGGATGAGAATATTTGCCTTTGGCATGTGCTATAAAAACTCCTCCACAGCTCCTATCAGAACTATCTGAATCTGTTGTGATAGCTGATGAGTTGGTAATTATTGATACAGTAAATAGATTAGATAGAAAGAGTAGGGTTATTAAATTGGCACGCCTGCGAATCACAGATGGGGGTCGATAAGTCCTGATGCCATCGCTTGCTTCTGACTTGGATGGTTATTGCCAGTCTCTCTCTCTCTATCTCTCTCTCCTTATTTCTCTCTCTCTCTCTCTGTCTCGCTCTCATCTCATCTGTGCTTGCTTGACAAATCTTTTGTTTGGCCGCCTTACTTCTGAAGGGGCTTTAATAACCTGAACCACTTCGCAGATTAATTACAGACTTTCACTGCGGCGAGATGTATCATAAACACACAAATCTGCAGGTCTAATTAGGGACATTTAATTTCCCATGCATACTTATCAAAGGTCGTGATGATCTGGCTTTTAGGATATCGAATGAAAGTGAATTTCTGATAAAGAGGAACATGCTTTAGGCTCTCTGTTGGCATGGTGTACAGAGCACCCTGTATCCTGGGGCAGAAAGCAATTCACAATATTTACTCTCTTACTACTGCCCTGGTAATGCTCTGGTTATATACTACACACCAAGCGCGTTTTCTGTATATTTTCTCCATCACTTGCTTAAGTAGGGCAACATGTAATATTTACCAAAAAATGTCAGTGCACAAATACTGTGAATTAAGATCTATTTCCAGTTTTGGGCTACTTCCAAAAAAATTTTATGTTTTCAAATAAACAACCATATACATCTGTTCTTACATGTTTTAAACAGTTATAACCACTGTACCTAATAATATTAAGGTTATGTCAATATAGTATAGTGACAGTTGTATAGTTGTTTTTCATTACTACATTACTATATATAACTGTATTTGTTGTGCAGTTCAGTGTTTCCAAACCTTTTTCTGCCATGGCACACTTTTCATAAAGTAATTATTCCAGTGATTAACACATAATACTAATTGGCTCTTCAAATTACCTTCAAAGTGAAACTTCAGGTTCAGGATCAAGTACGTTTTCTGAAATTTTCCTTTTCAAAAATTTGCCAGTGATCTTGTCTTTTTACTACAGGGCAGTTTGCAAATTGTTGAACATATTTACAAAAAAAAAAAGTTGCTTATACACAAAACCTTTTCTTTGTCTAAGCCCCTTAAAGGACATTCATAATTTAGTTATTCTTTCATAAGCTTATCTTATTTAGTTTCTATATAGATGTATACACGGCACACCAAGCCAGTTCCAATGGCACACTAGTGTGCTGCGGCACATCGATTATAAATCTCTACTATATAACTTTATAAACTAAATATTTCATTTTCTGATGCTGATACCAGTCTATAAGTTCTAAACGCTGTTATAGCTATAAATTCACACAGACGCACATAAAAGTGGTGAACAACAACTATACTGGGACAGTGTAATTTTTATTCTGGATCGAAAAATTGCCTGGAAGTTCCCCCTCCCCCAATTCATTATTAAAAGCACAATTTATGTGTAAATGTTACATTTCAATTGTAAATCTAGGATAATGAGTATCATACATATTTATACCATTTCATTAATTAAGGCTCCTCTGCTATGCTAGTTATGGTGAGTCTGTGTGCTGTGATCAAATAACAAGAGTGTAGGTTGTAAATGTAAATGCAAACCTGTCCCCGCAGCAGGGGTGGGTGGGAGGGGGCCGAAGGTGCCAGTTAATTATGGCTGGAGCGTTTGCTGGTGCCATATCACTGGTGTGCATCTGGAAGCCTGCTGTTGTAACTCTAATGAAGCCTAAAATGCAATTTTCTTGCCTGCCCCTGCTTCTAGCTGGGGTCACATATTCTGAGCTAATTTGTTTGTCTGGCTTCTGATTAGTCCTGAACAAACAGGGGGGGCTGTCAGTCAGCTGGGTGCGGCTTTCAGTCACCCGCGGGACAGTAGAATGGTGGGGGCTCTTAAAATGTCTAAATATCAAAGGTGGAATCTGGCCGATCACAGGCAGCAGCTGTGAGTTGCAGTCTTGTTACAGCATGCACTTTGCGGACATGTGTTTGCGTTTGGCTCGGTGATGAAATGGTCTGCGCTCCCTTCGACGGTAGGGAGTGACTCAGTGGCCCGGGGGAGTCATTCTTCAGCCTTTTCAATGACGGAGACCTGCAAAGTCCTGCAAAGTTCTCTAGCTCCTGTCTCTCACATATGTCACTTTGCTCTGATAGTGACAAGGTGCCAGGTGCAGTTAAGAGGCCTCGCTCCCTGTGTCCCGTTATGCTTCCACAGCTTCTTTAAGCCTGAGCGGTCAGCTTTGCTTGGGCTCTCAGTCTCACCATCGCTTAATGTAAGGTTTATCGCTCAGCTGGGTTTGGAGTCTAGTTTCTGGGTGTGTTGGGTTGAATTTAATCTGTCTGTGTTTTTTTCTTGGTTCCTGTCTGCTTTTTCATATGTCTCATCACTGGCATCGTGGATCTGTGTCACAGCGCCGTGTTTAAGGCTTTATGGTCTCACTGCCTGCACCTCCTCCCTGGTTTTATGATTCTGACTGTGGCTCTTGTTTCCAGATCTCCGGTGCTTCACTCTTCCCAAAACATAATAGCATTCAGGAAAGGAGCACAATGTTTAATACTCAAAGGTATTGGTTTTCTCCTCTTGCATGTGTGCATACAAGCAAATGCACCATTTATCTACTGTTCATTTACCTTTCAAATGCCAGGTTTTCAACACTTCTGTCAACATGGATTCATAAAATTAAAATTATAATTAAAAAATCTTATTCAGAATGATCTCTTAAATCACATAGCACATTATGATGGTGGGCTTCGTAAAGGGTAAATTGGGAGAATGCCTCATCACACATGCCTCCATGCAAGACATCACAGTTTGCTAAGCATCACTGCAGACAGGCTGTTAACAGATTTTAACAGGTGACGTTCCAGGGTGTATCTGCTACATGGACCAGTAGCCTGTGGATCTGTGATCAGCAGATGGACATTAACCTTCAGCGTGTCACAGTCACCTGCATCCATAACCTTTCCCAATCCCCACAGTCTTATTTTATTAGTTTGCCAATGAACAGCATGCAATGAAATGTGTGACATATTTGTCTCTGATGAGTGTGACTATAGCATAACTGTATGATTGGTCTGTTTCAATTTATAGATAGAATGCATGTTTTAACTTTTATAAATAAATTTCCTTGATATGGATGGATGGATGGAGGTAATGCTAGTTGCCAGGGGAACCAGAAGTTCATAAACTTCTCAGTGTAGCTCCCTGCGATGGCTGGTTGGTAGACACCTTAGGGTCTTTTGTACTGCTTGTTTCCAAGTCAGGACCCATAGCCTGATCATTTGAAGGTATCATTAAAGAGGATTGTATTTAAAATAAAAATGAAACAGAAAGTGCCTTGAGGTCTGCCAGTTCTTTTTTTCATCTTGGGATTCTGCTCACAGGTTACATGCTGGTTCAGTGAGTAACGCCTCCGGGCTTGGAGCTTGTTCTCCCCGCGTTACATGCAGCCGGTGTCCCCAGGGCATTCCAGCTTTCTCCTGCAATTCACACTCATGCAGTTAGGAGAACTGGCCTTCTCAAATTGCCCATAGTGTGTGAGTGTGTGTATGCCCTGTGACAGACTAACCCCCTGCCTGGTGCTCTGTGCTGGCCAGGATAGGCTCCTGGTCCCCCTGTCACCCCATACCAGACAAGTGTTTGGAAAATGGGCAGATGATACCTGTCATGACTTGATTTATGTAAGGAAGCATCAGGGCTCTATTTCAGATTGTCAGCATGTCTGATTTTTGCACAAAATAAAATATTACATTTATATCAGTGATAAACTACAAAGTATTTGCTGTCATTCGAACGCCTAAAATCCATAAAAAATAAAATAAAAAAAATAAAAAAAATACTGTATTTAAATATTCATATAATACAAACTCCTGTTTACCAGACATTTACGTGATAACAAAGACTTATGTCTTGTATAAAATCACTTCCTAAATATGATTTTCAGACTCAGTATATAATCCACATAGTGGGCAAGAAACATAGCAACATAATTCATTATATTGTTCATATATTTATGTAAAATAGTGCTACATTGCCAAGCATGTTCTTGCTTAACTTTGATGTTTAGACCATTAGGAAAGATTTATATCCCTCAACTTCAGCCTCATTGTAACTTTCTTTTGGAGAATTCGTCTCCCTATTCCCTCCAAATGTCGACAGTGCCTGTATCTTATTCCCTCTGATGTGCCTGACCCTGAGAGATTACTGCTTTTTTGGTACAAACCCTTCTGATTTATGCTATTTTCATTTCTCCTCTGACAGTCAGACTGCCCTCTGTGGAAAGGCACTGTAAATAAACACTGCAAATAACCAGCCATGACACGAAGGTCCTCGTTCACAGTAACTTGTGGCTTTACTGCACTGCAGTATCATTCATCTCCCTCGGCCCGCTCTGTCTCCAAGATGTTCCAGCATCCCAGTCCATGGACTGTGACAGGTGTTTTACCGAACTACACTAAATCAGCGGCTCGGCGATTCACCCTCCTGCCTCCTGATGTGTGAGTATGACTGCTGTCCCTGCCCGTGTGGGTGGAGTTTGCCCCTTGTACTTTGTCTGTGCAGGTTTCCTGCCACAGTCCGAAAACCGCTTCACCAAAACACATCTCTAAACTGCTTATTGTGTGTCTGTGTGTTCATGTATATATTACATTGTACTGGAACACAGTATTCGAAGATGCTAAAAAAATGTCCCCACAATGTGATTAAAAACCTGTTATTTTGACCTTGTGCGGACATTTTTTTTGGTCCCCACAAGGAAAAACTCAGTTTTATAAGACTCTGTCTGTCTGTCCTACCTTCTGCCCTGTGCTGCCTGAAATAGGCTTGGAACTGAATGGATGGATACACTAAATCAAGTTTCTAATAAAACTGATATAATCACTTAATGTGAAATATCCAATTAAGCAGGCTGAATAGCTTTCTTTCATTTGCAGTATTTCTTATTCTTAAATGCAATAATTAATTTGTGACCTGCTGGCTTCCTGCACATCATTCACTTAACCACAGTAGAACACTGACCTTATATGACTGTATGAAAATATGGGTAAAAGTCAACTGTGCTCCTATAAGAGAGACAGAGCAGCTTTGTGGTGTGGTGAGGAACCCTGTCGCTTTACACCTCAGGAGGTTGGAGATGATGACACTTCTCCACTGCCACTAAGAGATGGTTTTCCATTGTGAATTACGTGAGCCGTACCCGCGCTGACATGGTCCTGCTTACTAGCAGGCCGAAAGCGAGACCAAACCGAGCTGGTTGCGTCACCACCATCTGATTGGTCAAAATGCAGGGAGATGCCACTGATCTGCGTCGATACGCGTGGATTATATATACAGGCAGTCCCCAGGTTACACATGCAATCCGTTCCCTAAGTCTATCTAAGTCAAATTCGTAGTTGGGTCGGAATAATAATAATACAGTACATAATAATTATTAGTATTAAACAGTAATAATAAGCGTAACTACATACGGTGCTGTACCTCAAGCTGACAAACCACTGAAGCCTCACTATGTTTTTACGAACGTAACAAAGTATTATGAATAAATGTATTTAATTGTATTAACATAATAGGCTTTATGGCACTCCGTAAGTTCGAGTTGTCTGTAAGTCAGACATTCTTAACCTTCTACTTAAAAAAGTACTAGTGAACGGTTGAAAGGATTGGATTTTTTATGCAAATTTACGCAAGCTAAAATGTTTATTCCGCTAGCATTTGATGGTAATATGACACGCTGATTCTCACAGACGTGCTAACAGAAATTAGCGGCTAGTAAATCATGGTGTATTGAGCCGACGCTTCTGCAGTGGGGAATCTGAGTAAGCTGGAACCGTGCTGCAACTAGTGGCTCTTTGTGTTACAGTTCGGCTACGGCCTGGTTCCTGTATGCCACTGGAAAAGTACCATTAGTGTGCTGTGTGTGTGTGTGTGTGTGCGTGCGGGTGGGTTTCCTCCTGCAGACCAAAGACATGCAGTTAGGATAACTGGCATCTTTAAGTATTCAATAGTGTGTGTGATTCTGTGCATTTGAAGGGCTTGACTGGGATTACTAAACTGCCTTGGACCCCTGATAAACTGCAACCGAAGAAGGGCTATGTCCCTGCTGATAAATTTTGTCTAATTGGGGCGGGGAGGGGGTGCAGTATTCTCAGTATCCCCAGTATACCTGGTATTCCAGTTGCCAGATGGCCCCAGTCCATGCCTGTACATGCCTGTGTATGTCCTGTTATGGACTGCAGTCCCATCCAGGAGTCCCCCCTGCCTCGTACCACATACTGCTTAAGAAGTGGCTCCACAAAGCCCTCCGAGCAACCTCTGTGACTCTCTGCTGGATATGAAGTTGCAACAGGGATGGATAATTTAGGAAGGAATAGGGCATCATGGTGCAAAATTCTTCTCAGATAAAAGGGAATTTCCTTAGTCAGAGTTATACACCCAGTACTTAATGTGATGAGGGAGTTATCCCCGCTTGCAGGTAGTGGCACCGATAACCTGCCATGGGACACCCGTGAATGTAACTGTTTACAGGCAGAAAGCAGTTTGGAGGTAAAGACTGCCCGGCTGGGGAAACGGGGCTCATGCTGCAATCGGTTCTTTCTTTCTTCCAGTTTTTTCTGCCTCTCAAACAACAAAAACTGGCTGGGTGGCATATTTTTAGCTGTGGAAGGATAAAAAGAGAGACTGAGAATCGTGATTTCGTTGTGTTGAATATTGTGGTGCGCTCAGAGTAAAATAAATCAGAGTGCAATGTGAAATCGGCTATTACACAGCACACTACTGTCATTTTCTGCAAGCAATGCAAGTTTTAAAAGCTTGTTATGAGTCTTGAAAAAGTATTTTAATTATAAAAAAGACTGTAGCTTGGTTGAAATAACTTTCAGTGAGAGTTACACTCAAGTATTTACATTTCATGTTTGTTTAATGCCAACTTCAAGCAATACGACCCAATTTTACTGACTTGTAATGTCCCAGTAAACTAAAATAAAGACCCATTGTCATTCTGCTTCCAGTCATCCTGGGATTTTAATCATATTCCTGCAGCCAGCTTCACTTGCCAGTCATTTTCAACTCAGCTGGTTATTTTACTCTTTTATTCAAATATTTAAATCTTGCACTGAATATTTTTAAATGAACAATATTAGACATTTAAGAAGTGTTTTTTTTTAACCCAGAGGTCCTTTAGCTTATGAGCCAGATTATCATAAAGCCTGTGTTATCTGTAAGGATGATAAAAAGATATCTAAATCAGAGCTAGATACATGGGAGATGGCTGTCCATGTTTGTCTTGTGAATTATATCCTGGATATCAATAAGCTCTATCAGCCCCCTGGCCTGCCTAAAAATGAAGCTTTAGAGCTGAGATTGAAAATGAAACATTAAAGAAAAATGATTTATGGCAGAATACACAGATCCTTCCACCAGAAATAAAATCAGTGCCTAGAGTTGATGCACACGGTCAAAAAGAATCCGATTAAAACAAAAAATGAATTCCGGCATGTAGTTTGATTATCTCCTTTTACAGCTTTTCTGAATTAACATTTCTAGTTTTCCCAGTTACATTTTTATATCTTCTATAACTTGTAGGGGAACAATGACTTTCTAAGACAGGAATTGTCGAAAGGAAAAACGTGCAGAAAAAATCCACACTGCATGCGTCCTGCTGACTTCATCTTGTATGAACGTGGGTCCAGGAAGATTCCCTACCAGAGTGTAATCCCAGCATCACCAAGTTCCTGGAGTAAAGCGCTTCCAATATGGAGGTCTTTAGTCATTTTGCATTGATTTTTGGAGACTCTGAATACAGATATTCCTTGAAATTTAATGCCAAAGTGCTTTCATCGAGCAAAATAGCCACATTTTCTGGGGACCATGCTGAACCTGACAAAGGAGAAACAGCGAATGGTACTCACCCCAGAGTGATTCTCCAATTCTTCAGCTGGGGTGGCCCCTATTGCCATGATCTTCTCCCCCTCTTGGCTCCATGATCGACCAGGTGTCCTGCTAGGACTTCTGCCACGTGATCTCACCAGGCTGACCAGCATCGCAGCTGAGCTCAGAGTGACGAAGGGCCCAGCAGTCCAGGCCACGGGCAGCAGAAGAGAACCTCAAATGTTGCCTCAGACCTCCAGGGTTGGTGGTTTGAATCCTGAATGTGTGGGCTTCTCTCATTTTCTCTGTATTGGGCAGGTTTCCCCCCTTGTTGAAAAGACATGTACACAGTGTTGCCTGCCAATCATAATTGCTTTTCTTTTTTTTTACTACAGTAATGTTCCAAGCTTACTACAGTTTTACTACACAATGTTCTAAACTACGCCAATACATTGCCTGCAATCAGTGATGTACTCTGCCAGAGTCCAGATGAAAACAACTCAGTAAGAAGTACTCTAATTAATACCTATTGAACACAAAATTGAACATCAACAATGAACACTGTGGGCAAAATTCAGAACCACTAATGACACATTCATTGGTGAACATGCATTGTGATTATTATTATTATTATTATTATTATTATTATTATTATTATTATTGTTATTGGCAGCAGCAGCAGCAGCAAAGCCTTTTATTAATTCAAAGGCAAAGATAAAAATGTGTTAGTGGTTACATACGGAAAAAAATGCAAAGAGTCTAAAGCTGGATCCCATAAAGAGAAATTAACTGATTCTGTTACTCACCAGGCAATAGCCTGCATATTCAAGGAAATTGTATTACACCAGTTCTTCCTCCTGACAAGGTCCACTCTCTGACATCAGCAAGAGATATCTTTGTTTTGATTTGTCCGGAAGTCTATGGGCATTCTAAAAGCTTATAGTCCCACAAATATCATCAACAGGGGCACATGGTCAACTTCTAAATCCACTGTGCTATTCTGGGGAGTTTAAAAGTAAAGTCAGTTTATTTGCCCAATAGCAAATCACCAAAACACCCACTCTATTCGCCAGATATTACAGGTCATGACTCTTTTCTGTAAAAAAAAAAATGAAACCGAAGTTTTAGGAATGAAAGTGCCTAAAGAGCATAGAAGGAGTTCCCCTAAAAATATCCCCTGTGGAGGCGGTGCGGTGGTGCAGTGGTTAGCACTGTTGCCTCACTCCTCCGCCCCTAAAGTTTGAATCTGTGCCATGGCTCTGTGTGTGTAGAGTTTCCTCTGGGTACTCCGGTTTCATCCAAAATCCCAAAACATGCCGAGGTGAATTGGAGTTACCACGTTACCTGTAGGTGTGTGTGTGTGCCCTGTGATGGGTTGGCACCCCATTCTGCATTGTTCCTTACCTTGTGCCTCTAGCTTCCAGGATAAGCTCTGGACCTTCTGTGACCTTGGATAGGACAAGCAGGTACAGCAGGTGGATGGATGGATACACCCAACAAATACTTATCCAACTTCTTCACATCATAGTGCTGCACTTCAAACCAGACTATCTCACAATTCAGTGTTAATATGATAATAGAAGTTTCATTAACTTTATGGGTTTTTAATAAATATTGATGATGCATATTTATGCATATTAGTAATATAATGTGTAGTACTTTCCAACACTTTCCAGCAAAACATCTTTGACCGAGACAAAATGAAGAAAACAGCCACTTCTTTTTTAGAGAAATTTCATCAGTGAGTGAAAATGGGGAAATCGGGACCTAGAAGGGAGGCACTTTCGATCATCTAGGCACACGGGGCAGGTGCTGAGGCACCCCCCGCCCCCGCACGTCCCCGTTCCCTAAAATTATATAGAACTGTAAATATGATAAAAAAAATTGTTCATGATCTTGCAGCATTTAATTACAGCTATTTGGGTTAATGTTTGTATAAAATGACTTCATAAATATGATTTTCGGACTCAGTATATCGGGTTAGGATCATCATTTCCTAATCTAGTTAAATTTGAATTAGAAATGTTGCCTATTGTTTCACAAATGATTGAAGGAAAAAAGTTCAATAACAGCTGTTAGGAACTCTGATGAACTCTGTAGAATAGAGTATCAGAATAATCTGGGGCGAACATAACCATGTGGAACAAGGTGGAGGCGAGTTTCTCAAAGTCAGCAGCTGACAGCGGGGGTAACACTCAGGTGTCAGGTCACGAGGGGGCTACAGCTGGGCTACCATGTGGGATGAAACAGTACTCAGCTTTATATATTGATCAGTAATCAAGATCAGTTTACCTTTGGCCACCTGACCTCATTTCCAAACCTGAAACAAGCACATGAGTATATATATTACAGTATATAT